>CAEGAD010102765.1:0-30760 GCA_903067055.1 Poeciliopsis paucimaculata | reverse complement strand
TATATATAAAGATGACACACATTTTTAGTTAAATGTGTTGTCAATTTTAATTACAGTAATTGAGCCTGTTTCTTTTGGTGGGTGGAGCTACGAGCCTTAACTTGTACCACATGATGGTCATCATTGTAACGTGTACACAGTGAAGCTGATTGCTGCTGATCATTCATCCTTTCCTTATCAAGACCACTGTGAATGTGCTCACCAGACAGTGAAATGAAAGTCATTCATTGCCTCTCGGTCTGCATCAAAGCGCAGCCTTCCATTGCACTCAATGTCCTACATATAGCCACAGTAAAAGGAAGCAATTTTGCTGCATCATCCAGGTTAAAGTTGCCTGTAATTGCATTAAACCAATCATACCCAATTTTTCTAGGTTTTGCTCTGTGGAACCCATGAAGAGAATAATGAATTAGCTTTTTCTTGGTGGTAATGAGAGTACCTGACATTGTGACCCAAATTAATACATCCATAGAGAGTAAAGAGTGTAGTTCTTGTGTTAACATGCTTTGACATGTACTAACTGCCTTTTTAAGTCTTCAGCTTAAAAAAATCTAATTTTATTATACGTTTCTACACAAGAGAGTGGATACGCATTGTTTTAAAAGCAGATAAAGCAAGGTTAACTTGAATACAATGTTGAGACCATTTAAAGTACAGTTCAAATGTTTTAAGTGAGGCTCTAATGGCTGCAGTAGTTCATTTTCTAAACTTAGTAGTTAATTCTTTTGTTGCAGTGGTTGGACCTGAATTCTCACTAGTTGAACCACGACGAAGCTTGTCAGAGAGAAGGAGAGAGGACAGTGCATTTTCGCTTTTTAAAACAACACCAAAACTTAATCGTAATTTTTTCGAATGCAAATTTTTTGAACTTTTCAACCACTGCCATGTTTTCATTTGAGATAATCATGAGTGTGTTGCTGCAGACTTAACATGTAATAGGTCAAGCAAATCAGGATAATTACCACTAATAAATAACTGCAAATGGTAATAATAATTAGTTATGAACCCCGTCATATTTTTGTTGATATGACTCCGGGAAGAAAATGCCAAAAAAAAATCTGATCTGCAAACTATTTGAAGTATTTATTTTCTACCTGATTTGCTGCCATTATTTGAGAATGTAAAAAGAAAAACTGTAATCAGGGTAACCCTAACCCTTCCACCTCAGACATCTTGCATGATGTACTAAGTTCTGAAAGGAAAACCTGAAAGTGGACAGAGCACCACTGAATGTAAACATAAAATTATCTTGAAGATCCATGAAATAGTGTTTGCCTACATCTTTTGGATGTTTTTGAGAATAGTTGTTTTTTTTTTAAACAGATATCATCCTTGATCTTGTCCCCTGTCAGTTATCTCTTACCATTACTTTAAAAAATATGAATAAAAAAATAACTCTCTCTTTAATTGTAAGCTTGTTATTCAGGATTTTCTTGGAATGACTTACAGAACTTGTGTTGTGTGATTTGTGGTTTCACGCCCCCAAAACAGGCAAAATAATTTCTCCTTACTCTGTTTAAAGTAAATCTGGGTGCAAAGTCTGAATCAGTCTTCTGGACCTACTCATCACCAAACTCTTTCAACTCCTTGCTTTGGGAAGATTCTCTTCCTGTCCTCCTTTAACTTATCACCTAAAATAAAATAAAAATCTAAAGCAAATGAGCAGAAATGACATTTATCCAAATCAGAAATGACCTTATCCAAATCTGAAATAGAAATTGGAAAATCTTGCTAGAAATCTTTTCAGTCACTTGACAAACAAAGTCAGCCTAGCCGACACAATGCAACTTTCTCTTGTACGTTCTTTTGAATGTTTTTGCAATGCACACAGCTGTTGGGTGTTTTTTCTGGCACAGAAAAGTAAATGGCACTCTTTCAAAGCAATCTGGCATGGATTGATAACTGTAACATGGCCCAGGTTAAGCTCTGACCGCTCAGTAAGGCTGTGAGATTTGCTGGAATTACCAGTAAGTAAATGTTACTGCAGGGATAGAAGGAGGAGAATGTGGCAAGGCCTGTAAAACATGCGTTAGGAGTTTCATATAGATTAGACATACATGACCAGAACTGGCAAAGCCAAAGTATTTATGGACATTTTGAAAGAGGATTAGAAAGTGAATCCCTTTGCTCAGTTTCTGTTGAAGGATTTCTCTGGGAAATTACATTTCATTCACATTTTTTTCTTCCTGCACATTACGTTTATTTGAGGACATAAAACTCGTAAACAAGCTTATAAAAAGCTTACCCTTCTCTCTTGTGTATGTTCCATGGGATTTACTTCCAGATGTAGAAGAATTTAGTGCTGTGATTATTCATAATTATCTGTGTGACTTTCATTTGCAATCAGAAACTCCAAAAAGCATATTTGAAGAAATGTGTCGACTTATGCTTGAGATTTTTACCATTTAGATTTCGGAAAAAGGCTTTGGATATGTGAATGTTTGTGTAAAGTAGTGTGACACTTTCTATCAAAATTATATATGTTTTTTTTTTTTTTAACTCCATTATTTAAATAACATCAAATCTGTCATGTTCAAATCCTAGATTTGCTGCCAAATTTTAAAACAAGTCTTTGTGAATGTGCTCCTTTTTCTCCCCATTTACACATTTGCACCCCAGTCAGTTCTGCGACACATTCTGAAATGATGCTAAGCAATTTCCTTGTTATTAACTACACTTTTCTAATCCTGTGATTGCAGCAGGATCTGTTTTTTTCAGATACATGAATGATGTATTAGACTAAATTTATTCATATCTAGGAACATGGATTTTTCTCTGTTATGTGGGCAATGCTACAATAGTAAAATACAGAAGACCCAGGTTAGCTTGTAAAACATACAAAAGCATTCAGGTACTCGTCATGCGCAAGTCATCCATTTGCAATGAGCTGAGAGAAATAAATACTGCAATGTTTGCCATCTGGTTGGCACAAGTGAAATATAACTTTTTTCTTCTTTCTGTTACACATACTTTGAAATATTTTTTTGTTAAACTTATTGGACATTCCCAGTCATAAAGAACAGTTGCTGGCATATCACTTAAAAAGGCGCTTTAAGAAGGAAATTATTTGTAACTGTAGACAAACATATCTTCTCTTGGGATGCCTTCTCTGCTTTGCTGCCTCTGGGCTTGTGTCAAAAAAAAAGCAGAAGCTGGAAATGTGCTCTGAGCATTACTTGGCCCGTTATGCGTGAATATTACTTCTGCAAAAAAAAGTAAGCAGAATTTATAAATGACGCGGACACATTTCGTTGCCAGCAGATTATTTGAAAGGAGTGCATGTTGGATGGAGGTTTTATCTTCACAGATTCAACATGTTTTCTGTATTTCTGGCTCTGGTCCACGGGTCTGGAATCAGTTTCATAAGAAATTTAAACTTAAAATCTTACTGTGACATATTACGATTCAACACGAGTGAGAAATGATTGATTGATGATAACTCTCCTACCATCTATAATGAATAAAACTAGGTATACATTACTTTTTCAATAAAAAAAATGGACTAAATTAATGAAGCCTTACTCTTGTCAGTTAAATGATAGTTTATTTAATTAAAGATAATCTACATTCATTCAAGTTAAGCAGAAGTGACTTCAGACTCATCATATTTATCATCTTATTTGAATGTTTCGGAAAGGTGGGGATTTTAGATTGAAAATTGTGCGTTTGGAAAGTCAATAAGGACCAGCTTCACTATTACTTAGCAGATGGCTATGCAATAGTAAAATGTTTCAAAGAGAATGCTGTGTTGTACTCTCCATTGCCTAGAAAGTTAAACTGATATTGTGACAGTGTTATGTGTCAAAAGTAACACAATTCAACCATAAATGTCTAAATTTCAATCAGATATTTATATAGGTATTTTGTGTAGACAAAATTGCCTTTTTTTTGCATTTTAGCCTGTGCTTTCTTTTTTTATCATCACTATTTACGAGGGGTCATTACTACGAAACCACATGTATTCGGAGGACCTGGTTTTACAAAAATGCGCTGACATATCAGTTTGCACTGTATTCAATTCAATTTAGTTATAATGACACCAATTTACAACAACTGACCTAAAACATTAGGTGTTTATGAAAACCTAGGGACAGACAGTTGACTACAGCACCAACTGAGTGCCACTATGATGTGATTTGACTCTAAATCAAAAGAGGATGACAACAACACGTTGTATTGCTGTTCAGCTGCAGCAGCACAGACAAAAACAAATTAGGAGAAACAAATCAGTTACCCTGTTTTTGTGGTCTTGTTCTTTAATATTTTATTATTTACCTGTTAGTGTGCATTGTGTCCTCTTGCAACATATTTTTCCTTTGCCTAACTATAGCTTTTGATAACAGAGCAATACACATCATTAGTGTACATGTAAATGTTAAAACAGAAGCTGCCTGCATTGCTACACACTAACGAAGATAGGTCAACAAAACAAGCATAATATAAAAATAGGAGTGTACATTATAGATACAACAATAACAAGTCAGCATGCTGTTGACATCTCTTACTGTGCTATATTCATTATGCACACACGTACAGTGAGTGCCGCAATACAAGAGGGAAGTCAAGACAGCATGGGCTGTGGGTCCCCACTGTAATCCGAATGGCAGAAGTGACAGAAAGAGTTTTCTCCCCATTGAATAGAGAGACGGCTCTTTGTGTCTTTTTGATTTTCTCTTCATTCTCAAGATGTGTGGGGAAAGAAAGATCTTCTTTGTGTCAAGCCACAAGACTTAAAAGCAAAGTTGGATCTGGATTCACGTGTGTGTGCTTGGAAAAGACAGCAGGAGAGACAGAAAAGGCCCAGATCCATGTAGTTTTCTACATGGATCTAAAAATACTTCCAAACATAAGTAGGATCTCCATATATCACTTTACAATTGATTAAAGATATAAAATATCAAGCAAGTAAATGTTACAATCAATTTTTCTTCTGATACATTTGCGCCATAGTGCATATTCTTGCTTATGAATACCGTAAGGTACAAACTGTTTTCATCAAAAGTCAACTATAACATAAATATTTTATCCTTTATCTTTCTTTTATATCTTTCTTTATATTCAATGTATTTACCTACAGTAGCATCCATACCAATCCATATGTTTCATACATTTTATCTTTGTGTGAACATGGATGCAACATTTATCTCAAATTTACTGCTGCGACACTTGAGTTTCACCAATTGGAATAGAAATATACTTTTGTTCCAGTTGCAGACATTTTCTTATGTGGGAGCAGGTTGAGGGGGCAGCAGTCTCTCCACAGGCACCCAAAATCCCCTCTCCCAAACCACGTTGTCCAGTTCCTCAATCTTCATAACCATAACTGAAAATATTATTTATTAAGTAGGCTTATTTACTTTTTTTGTTGAGTGGTTCAAAATATTTGACTTGAATAGATGATACTTGGAATGTTATTTTTCATTTTAAGCTTTATTTAGTAAATATAATTATAGCTTTCAAGCAGGCCTATTGAGTGTAATTTTAAATAGAAAACGAGTGATTTTATGCTGCACAGCTGTTTGGCACCTTTGAAATTATGGTGAAGAGAAAATGTATTTTATTTTGAAACTGGTTCTTTTAATTTAAATAATTGTAATATTTAAACTAAAGCATTCCCCATTGATTTTGCAATTTGGTTTTGTGGTTAGATTTAGTGAGATAAGCATACCAATGCAATTTCTTTTCGCCAATATATAAAAAAATCAGCTTTGCTTTGTATCATTTATCATGCAGTGACAAGATTTAGAGAATTATTAAATGCCTGATGTTGGGCAGAAAAAAAACAAAACAAATGGAACGACCTGGTTTCACCTTGAATTAGGCAATTTCATCATCTACTCCAATTCCATTTAACAGAGCAGATAAATGGTATCAAAATGAGGGGATTTTTTAGTAGATGATTATATGTTCTCTATGTAGCTTTGTATCTTAGACACATGCATTAGTTCCTTATAACCTTTTATACAGATTTGGAGAATAATTAGTTACCAAATGCATTTTGCAATTCCATTGCAAACACATTTACTCCAGTAAGGACACATTTGTCTGGAAAATGTGTCATTATTGACATAAATTCACCATTAAAATGAACCATGACTAAAAAGATGACATAAAATAAAATGAAAGTGAGCATTCACATGAACAGATGTTATACAAAAGAGTAGCAAAACTGTACATGCATGAGCATCGTTGATCATATTATTAGTTCTCAGTTTGTGACACAGAAATACCTTGATACACATATCAGCAGTGGTTCATGTTTCTTGTGTAAGCAAAACAGAGGATAATAATTTTCCGCAGAAGCAGAAAATCACATCTTGGTCATACTTTTTTGTAAAGGTAAAGATAATTTTATTTATATAGCACATTTTCAGTAACAAGACAATAAAAGTGTACAGTGAAACTCCTTTAAAAAGATATATAACAATATATATGTAACAAAGTACTTTTAGTTATACCTTGTGAGTGAATACAAACTTGTGTTTTGCAAAACGTATTGGCAGGTAAATACTTTTTACTAAAACACAGAAATAATAAAAAATCAAACGAAAACCTATCCTCAATTAATTCTAAATGCAATCATTCATGTCCGACAAAGACATCCCTAGTGCATTGAGGGGGAAATATTCACCTCAAAAACACAACCATACAGATGTTAAGTTGCTAAATTTGCAGAGCTTCATGTAAATGAACTCCGAGGGGAATTTCTCTAGAGTGTGCCCGCAGAACAGAGGATGATTATATTTAACAATGGGGAAAGTTTGTTGTTGTAAGCCAGCTATCACATTCTCTATGTGCTCCCTGTGTGCTGCATCTCTGTTCTGCTGCATTTGTTTTATACCTACTATTTCCTGTCATCTGCTCCCTCACTGAACCAGGACTTCAGTTGCTTCTGAGTCACTGTTTGTTCCATCTTAGAGGGAAAGAACTGAAAGGAAGGAATATTGTTGCATCAGATTGGTGGTAATTGATACCAAGTTTTTTTTGTACAGCAGTCACTGCTGCTTTAAGGACATTATGGAAAGGAAAATGGATGTCTACATACACAACAACTAATAGGCAACCGAAATAGAACCACAAAAACACTGGTGTGTCTTCAACAAGGCTTGTTTTTTCTTAAGAAGGAGGCATATATGGTTGCCTCTTTGCAAAAAAAAGAAGATAACAAAAGATGCAAATATTGTCATCAGTAGGAGGTTTCACCTAACACAGTACTGAAAGTGTTTCCCATGCAAACACTTTCGTTCATATGTCAAACATCGTTCATATGTCAGTCATACTTCAACATTGTTTCAATTCCACCCGAGCAATGATATAGTATTTGATAGAAACAATGTAGTTATTACAATCAAGACTAAGGTCTTTCTCTGACTCTGCCTCTTACTAAAAACCAAAAAAAAAGAAAAAAAAAAAGAAAAAAATGTTTTCCACCATCGGCCTGACACCAACTATTAGCAACATGCAGTTAGAAACCACCCAGTTTTGCTTAGGATTGAAACATGTGTAAACATTATTGCTTCCTTAAGGAATAAAGATCTTTATATTGTTATCAAGACCAAGTTTCTTCCATATTAAGGTTTTATACTGGTTTTGCTTTTCATGACTCCAACATACTTCGAATACATCCATAGTACTTATAAAGGTCCTATTAATCACATACCTCTGGTAAATATCTATATTAAAAGGAAATACTTAAGAATAATCGTTTTCACTAATGAAAAAATATTAAGTATTTCACACTGAAAAATTTGGAAAAATCACTGTTGTCACAATTAGTGAAACACCTACTAATTTCTATTAAGTCCATCCATCAATCCATTTTCTGTATACTCTTGTCCCTAGTGGGGTCGGGAATTTCTATTAAGTATTTATATTAAAAGTATTTTTTTTATGCACACTTTTTAAAGGTGATGACACCATTGTGAAATTTTACTTAGTGATCTATGACTTCCTAGTTATTTCTGAGGTAAATAGAATTTTTGTTTTTTGGGTGTGCTTCCACTACAAGAACCTTTTCTAGGAATTACGGTAGATCTCAGGGACCACTTACTTTCCCTTCTATGTCCACAGTAGGAAACAGGCCCAAATCACCTCTATAGGCATCCAGCTCAGGAACTACCCTAGGCTCTACACTATTCCCGGAGTTTTTGGATGTGCCCTGCACTATAGAGTACATCCAAAGTAGCTGGAGGTGAAGATTTTTGTAGTTGGAGATTTTATTAGTTGGACTTTGCAATGGCATGGATTTGGTGAAGATTTGTCTTCAGTAATCTACTAGCTTATCTTCTTCAAAAGTTTTCTTTTTTTTTTTTTTTTTTTTTTGCTAAAAACTTTAATTATTCAACAGAAATAACATTAACAAAATAATATACACACTGTGTATGAATATTCAAAGTACATATTTTGATGTAATTGTTGTGTAAGAACAACATTTCAAACCTAGAAACTGAAGTTTGAATGGCAGTGACTTGTACTTTTATTCATCTGTGCAGTTGGACACTAAACACTGTTGCCAAAGCGCTTTTAATGAGTTTGTACTGGTAATGTTACATTTCACAGTGTTTATGTTCCAAGGGGAAAAAAAAAAAAAAAAAAGTCACAGAACTCTTTCAAATTGGGCATTCAAAAAAAGTATAAACTCATGTTGCATTGAAATAATAATTTAGGCTAACAGTTTTTGCATATCTTATACCTAGGTGGATCTATCGACAGTTATATTAATGTTATAATAAAGTATCAAAAATCTAGATATGTACATTCCATAAGCAATGATTTTGCTTATGGAATATATTATGATGACTAATGTCTTCCAGGTAATTGCTATAATTAATTACCTAATTATCACCATTTATTATGTAATAAATGTGTTTTTTGACCTTTTCTAGTGTCACCTTAAACTGATGAATATCATCTATCTTTTGTGTAAACACTATCCTGTATCCAAAAGTGTTTCTTCGTAAACTTCAGCTAAACAAAGTGGAAAGTCCTCCAGTAGACTGAAAATGTATCAGAAGGATATTTTTAATGTACCTTCTCTCATCGGTCTTCTTTCTTGAGTGTGTTCTTCTTGTCTTTATTCTTCTTTTGAAGTGACCTTTATTGAGTTCACACAAGATGGCTCAGAACTGCTCAGGTGCTGCCATCTGGGGTTCTCCCCAGGGTTCAATGAGCATCTGAGAAAATGTACTCATTTGGACATGCAAGGAGCCTATGAGCACAAAAGAAAAAACACTTCCTTTTTCGGCTCCGTCGAATGACGTTTGCTCAGTGTAAATGACAGGAGAACCAAAAGGCTGTTTGAACAGTTTTAGCATTGTGATTCGCATTCCTTTCTGCTGCACTTCTGCCCACTTCGCTCCCGCTTGGAAGCGCTGGTGGAGCAGATGGCTTGGCATCACCCTGACAGCCCAGTGTCAGCCTGTCTCTTTGGTTTGTCATCCAATCCAAGACTTGCTGTTAGCCCTGAACAAACACAGAAAGTGGCACAAAAAAATTAGGCACAAACAATTTGAGGGCACCATTAAACACTAATATGAGAACCCACCAAGATACGGCTCAATCAGGAAACAGGTTCACACAGCGAGACTCCCCCCTTGAGGGACAGAGAACATTAAAATGTGACAGCAGCAAACAAACACATTTGTTTTGCACAGTTGGTGTGAAATTCCTGTACTTATTTTATAGAAGCTCTAAGTGAGCTCAGGAAGAGTTGACTTTTCTGTGACGAGTTTTTTTTTTTTTTTTTTTAATCCATCATGGAGGAATCTCTAAGAGAAAAGCACCGAGCTGTTCATATACGTGAATGTAGTGATCACAGAGCTAGAACCTAAAAAAATATATTTTTTCAGATTTTGCTGAAGATATACTAAATAACTTAAGTTACAGCCATTACACTAGATAAAATCGACACTGACAGGGGCAATTATGTTCAATCATTTGCTGTGTGCACAGACAGTAGCCATTATTTCATCCATGTGTGTCTCAGCATGTTTGGCTGACTTAGGGATGTTTAAACGGATTGTCGATGGATTGGGCAATTAAATTCCCTCATTGAAGAAATCCTCCATTTGTCTGTTCATTGTTCAATTCTATCACACACTAAAACGAGGTAAGAAGCAAAGTGAGTTTACGTTTTATGTTTGTGGCCAGAAAGTTACGTTCTGACAGGGTCGATGCAGTCTAGTGGATTGATGTGATTATTGAACTTCAGTTTAATTAAAAAAAGAAAGAAAAAGAAAAAAATGCACAATTAAGAAAGTGCATAGAAAGTACCTAATTTCATTTAAAATTAGGTACTTTTGTAGCTATTGAACTGGAGTAGGCATACCAGTATTCATGTTTTCTGCCAAGTTCACATGATATTTGTGTTCTGTAGTTTCTTCAGTGTAACCACATGGCAGTAAGCAGAAAATAATCATAATGAACAAATAAATGCCTGAAAATATCAATCTGTGTGCAATTGAATTATATAAGGTGTTTGAATTGGTCACTGAAATAAATTACCATTCAATAATATTTAAATCTAATGAGATAAATTATTAAATATAAATATTGAAATTTAATAATATTTAAATATTAAGATTGGAAGACACTTTTGGGTGTCTTACAATCCAAAGGTTGTAGGTTCAATTCTAGATTCCTCCTGTCCCATGTCAGTACATGGAAAGGCATTTAACCCCAAGTTGCCTACAAATCTGTACATTGTGAATTAATGTGATCAGATTTGTGAGTATGACTGGCTGAATGCGGTTCTAACAAACAGCAGTAGGTTGTTGACTGCAAAGCTCCATTCCAGTGATTCCATTTATCACTGGAGTCCAATAAATAATTATATTAAACATACCATCAGCACCAAAACACCCTCTTAGAACAGCTTTAAAACAGCTGTCAATTGTAATGATTACCATTAAAGGACTTGTCAACCCATCAACTCATGTTCTCTTAAAATGATGATGGCTCATTACTACTTCCCTTAAGCATCATTTTCTCTGAGGATGTGCTACTCTAGGTTTACCTTGACCTTGCACTGGAGTGAGCCTCAGTTTATCCAGTTATCTTCAGCTTCTTATGACTACTGCAATACTCATCTGATAACCCCTCCTAAGCATAAAGGATCATTTGCTGCGGTCCTTTCCCCCTGAACATCAAAGATTCACTTTTTTAAAAAAAAACAGTTTCTTTAAAACAGTTTTCACATCAGTATTCACTCACTCTTCACCTACCACAGCCAGCAAGGGGTCCACTATACTCCAGTAACCAACTCAACTCAAACTCCACATAACCTTCAAGACTTACGAACACATCCATCTAAACTCCAACAATCCTATCCTCTCATTCCCAGTTCACCTCCTGTCCTTCTGCTCAAACTCTCATACTTTAAGCACATTTCTATGATTCAATAAATCCCACCTAAATTCTATTCAATGTTCTTATGCTCTTTTCTGCATTTTATTCACACCAGAAACATTGATATTTATTTAATATTTATTTAATATCACAATATGTTGTTTGACAGCTATCTCACAGCAGTATAAGTTCTTTGATACAATTATTTTCAGGTATGCACATGAGTTCTACTGGTGCAGAACAGAATCATTTCGGGAACTAGTTGAAGTCTTCCGTAAGGAATTTACAAAAACAAACTGGTAGCTCTGAAGGTATCTATCAGGAATATATACTATTAGAACTGACCGAATGATGAAACTTTGATAAGAAATGACACTGGCAGTGAAAACAACTTGCAATGAAATAAAAAAATCCAAGGAAAATCTGATATCCATCAATAAAGGTAACCTGACATATTGGATGTTTTGACTGAAGTACCCATTTGGAAAGTCTTCACTGGAACCTGACAAAAAGATTTTTTGTCAGGTTCCAGTGAAGTCAAAAAATTTGCCTTTTTCTTGTATTTTTCCTCACTAGGAAGTATTATTTTCATTGAGGTTCACAGACATTTCGGGGAACAAATGCTTAGTTGAAAAAAGGGCAAATTGTACCTCTGCCTGCCTTAGCACTGTGAGATTCATTACAGGCAGAACTTGAACATTGTGTGTACATACCTAATTGAAATCAATAGCCATATGCTATCTGATGCAACTGTTTAATAATTCTCAACTCTCTACAGACTCAATTTGGCAACAAAAACAGAATATAAATGCCCACATCAGTGTCTGTAAAATAAATAACCATTTCAAATCCACACATTTGTTAACAAACTTGTCAAAGTTTGAGTTTTTGAGTCTTTTGCTCAAAGTCTTAAGATGGCTTCATTATTTTCTTTCTTCTGCTTAAGTTGAGCATCCTCTTTGGTGCCATCACTCCATTTTTTCACAAAATATTCTGTGCATAATCTCTGGTACGCAATCACCAAGATGAAAAAAAATAAATAAATGCTGGATCAACCATTTGTTACCTAACTACCTGAGTCTTGTTGTGACAATAGACGACTTTTCCTCAAAGCACGTTGTTGCGTCAACCTCACAATCTACTCTGATCTTCTGGTTTAAGTCTACTCTGCATGAATAAGAACTGAACATGGAGAAGCAGCTTTCGGTTTTTGTGCTCTTCAAATCTGGAGCAAACTTCAAGAAAACTGCAAAAAAGCTGAAACACTGAGTTCAGCAAAGCAAATCTATGCATTTGCTTAGCTCTGCCTTTTATAACAACAGGAACATCCCACAGTATTCTCTGTTTATCAACTTGTTATAATTATCCTGACATTCCTCTTACAGTATTATACATTTTGCATGTTGTATTTTCCTTCTAATCATACGAAGCACCTCAAATTGCTTTGTTCCTGAAACTGTTCAATGCAAATAAAATTCTATTGCCTTGCCTTTTAGGGGAAAGTGTTGCTTTATTTTTTTTTCTTGCTCTTAATTTGCATTCAAATGCCTAATGCCTAAATGAGTAGAAGCTTTTCTGCTTATTTTTTTCCTAATACAAATAAACAAGATCACTTTATTTTATCTTACCGTTAGATATGCTAAGCAACAGCCTTTTTCTCAAGGAGTCATCTGAAAGCTGCCAGTGGGAATGTACCCCGTTAGGCAGTCCGGCAAAAAAATTTTTTTTAAATGTACACGTTGTTGATAACATTTTCTCCCAGCTATTTGTTAACTGCATTAGAAATTTAGGTCCACAACATAACATAGTTTTAGACTCTATCCTACATTTAAAACCAACCATGTCAACAATTTGAAAAAGTCATTTAACAAACTCTGCTAAAACACAATAAACAGTTTAGAGTTGAGGTTCAAAACTTTAAATTTATTCAACCTGAAAATCATCAACTTTACAAATAGCTTAAATTAAACCAAAGTAAGAAGCACACTTCTTGAAAGCTAAATGCAATTAGCATTTCTGATTAATGTTTTTCAGATGCACCTTGTGATTACAAGTACCCTCTGGCTGATTTTGTATATGAAAGTGTCCTTGCTCTTATTATAAAATAATCAGTGTTGCGAAAAAATGCATTAGTCAGTGGGAGACTAGATTACATCCACTAAGCATCAAAACATCACATTTTTCTGTAGAAGATGTGAATTTTAATTACAGCAGCCCAACTCCTGATTATTGATCACACAGCCTGGAATCTTGTTTCATTGACATTTTGCTTCACTGCTTAAAACTAAAAACAAGTAACTGCAAAGACTGCAAGAAAAGAATAAGCAATGTTGGTCCGATAGATGTGTGTAATTAGGTCTATGTGTGAAGAAAATAGAAGTGTGGGAAACGGATTAAAGAAAGAAATCAGATCGAGAGGGAGGAAGAAGCTATAGAACAATCATACTAGGGAATTGGGGTGAATCAGTGTTGTTTTGTGAAATGAGGTGCAGCACCACAGGTTGGTTCCAGGCAATGAATTGATACATGAAAGCAGCAAGCAACAGTAGTCAATTACAGCAGTGCATGATTAACTAAAACTAATTAAGACCTTTGGGTAATGGAAGGAGAGGAAATAGTAGCTGTCCCCTTCCCTTTTTACAGTGCAAATTCCCAGTACAGAATCTGCTCAGATGCCTTCTTTGTTCTCTGAGTCCCAGTCCTCAACCCAGCTGAACAGTTGCCATTTCTAAAGTAACTCCCTCTCACTGACTCCCTTCAACTTACTGTTTTGTGTGTGTGTGTGTGTATGTGGTGTCTGTGTGTATTTTTGCATGGCACCATTTTACGTGTATTATGTATTTCAGCTCACAAATCTCCTTGTTGACATTCTGACAGCACAAGAAGTTCATTACAGTCTTTATGGTTAGCTTCTCCGAAAAATCCATGTCTCATGTTTTTGAGCATCAGGACAGAATCTCTCTCTTCTTTCTTTTGTCTTGGCCTGTTCATACAGTGTCATCGCAAGATTATAGCAGCTGTTTGATGCTTGCTTTTAAAATACTAATTTCTACACCTCAAAATGTATTGCATAACATATTTCCAGCAGTTCCACTGGGTATGCCTAATGACTGAAAAATAGATGACAAAAGAAGCTCAATAATTATTTCAGTCCTTTTTCAATCATGAATTTGTGAGCAATGCTGCACAGAAATTACATGTGGTTCTTATTGTCTACACATGTCAATAAAAAATAAGAATATTACAAAATATCAATAAAAAAGGATATTTTTTGCTCAATACTTTGCTTGGCTTCGTTTACATTAATTACAGCATCAGCACAGTGGTTTTGGTGTGGCTATCCTGAGGTGTAATGAAAAGCCTTCCAGGTGATCTGAGTTGTTAAGTCTAGTGTCTCTCATCTTCCTATTGACAAGGAAGGTAAGACCAGTCAATAGGGCAAAACCAAAACGATGAGTGTAGTGACACCATCACTGAATCATCATTTGGTACCTCTGAGAGTCAGGACCAGTGCAGGTTCTTGCTGGAAAATGAAACCGGTACCCCAAAAAGGAAATATAACATGCTGTAATTTATGGATGATGGCTTTATTGACTGTGGACTTCAGAAAGCACAGTGGACCAACGCCAGCAGATGAAAGATTTTCAATGTTGTGTTTAACAAAAATGTTTTTAACATAAATTTTAATTTGTCTCACAAAATAAAAATAAAATGTGTAAACATTTTTTTTGTGCCTGAGTTCAGAACTCTTACTGTGTCATAATGTATTTAGCTTTTTGTTTTTCTCATTCTTCACACTGAGTTAATACTTGTCTTCTTGTCTTCATTGAGGCTGCAACCTATGGCTTTATATTGGAATGGCTTCGCTGTAACAAGCTAAATTGATCTCTTATTGGGGCCGAATTCAATGTCAGAGGAACAATCCTCCTACCAAACTGAAAAGAAAAGAGCTTTAGGTCAAAATAAATAGTTAGTTTTTATATATTGTTTTTTTTTCTTATCAACTATCTTTGCCCCTTTTTCAGTGGAAGTTCATACACTGGCAAAATCAGTGAAGATATTGAATTTTTTTGTACATACTGCCTTATGTGAATTACTACATGCATTTTTTTTCAATAAAGCAGAGTAATTCAGCACTTCTGAACTTAGGTATACAAGAACTTCAGAAGGAAGTACCTTAGGTCTCAATGGGGACAACTTCTGTCACATACTCATATTGTTTCTGTCACTCATGGTGAAAAGGTAAAGACAGGAGACAGAAAATCACCTCATCACCCCTAATGAAAGAGATTCTTTGACATTACATTACTCAAGCCAATTTAACTTCCATATAAAGCAGGCAGTGCACTGAGCTTCTTTGACTTTGCTAATGAACTAACATCCTATTCAAGTCGAGTATGGTTCAAATGCCACATTTTCCCACAATCTAATGTCACATTTCCATGTTTCAACATCAATGTTCAGAATTTTTTTTATTTTTTCCCATGTGAGCACTATTTAAAATAAGGGGCAGATGTCACAACGTTGTGCATTAACTACTCTAACCCCAGATATAGGAATTACTGAGGTGGATTTCAGAATTTTCACTTAACATTTAAAGATCTGGTATATTATTACTAAACATCATTTGATATAATATGGATAATTTTTCTGCAGAATGTTGTACATAAATATAACATTATATTCTTTGCATGTTGGGAAAATTTCTAATATGCAAACAATTTATTGCATGAAAGGAAACCTAGAAATTGGCATTATTAGGTCAATGTTCTTTATACACAAACTGCATCAACCAATACTAAGAAAATAAACCTGTACTGCAGCACCTCTCAAAGAATTACCTTTAATTGAGAAAAAGAGCCACCTGCAAACATCCACTTCCTGAACAAAACAAAATTAGAAATTACTGTTTGACTAGCAATAAGACCTCCTTTAAATGAGCTACCTGTGAATGTTTTTAAAATAAATAAATGAAATTAATTGAACTATTTATCTCTATAAGTTAGTTATTCTATTGAAATTAAACTGACAGTGGGTCACAGAAAAATATGACAGAAAATATCAAATAAATGTATAATTCATATGGGTTTGTGTGCTATGTGCTTACGCATTTAGTTGTGTTTTCATTTGTATGGTCAATTGTACTATTCATGTTTGCCTCTAGCTGAGACTTCTACTGTGCCTTGAATAATGCATGTTTTAGGGGCACATTGTAGGTTGACATGGGACTTCAAATAGTCCAGGGACTTTATAGATCAAATCTGGCAACCAGAAGCTCCTGTCATGACCAATCAGAAATGCTTTGTCGTTCAAAAACATGCCCATAGAACAGAAACAGCTCTACCTGTGGCCATTGTCAATTCACAGAACAAGCAACCCTTATAAACTAATGTGAAAAAAGGGTAGTTGCAATCCTGAGTACAACAGCAGCTATAAAGATGAATTCAATAAATATTTAACAATGTCTGCATTATGGGAGCATGGAATTGCTGCCTTTTTCATAATGCTTGACTAAACCCAAAGAATAGGAATGAAGTTGTTAGCTTGGAAGCTTTAAATTTGTCCCCCCCAACAAAAACAAATTACTTCAATGGTAAAAAACTCATTTAAGTACTTTGGTAAGTGCTTAAATGAGTTGCATGGACTGATACTTTCTAATTCACTTCTAAGTTAACACTGCTCTTTGAAAACTGTACGACTTCAGTGAAGATTTTTTCCCTCCCCCCTCTTCCTATCATCCCTCTTTTTATTCTTGGGTGTCAAAATGGTAAGGGGACCTTGTAGAATATCCTATGTGATTGATTTCAAGCCAAACCAAAGTTTAACTAAAGAGACATACCATCATAAAAATGTACTTATTTATGTCAAAGTTTAATTCAGTCAAGACATAATTTACAACAGAATATCGTGTGATATTCTGGCCTCAGCAAAGTGGTGACATATTACTAAGGGACAATGGTTGATGCATAATTAGATTAGTCACAAACTTGATGAATGCTGGAGTTTATGGAAGCCAAAAGTATGTAAGGAGGTAAGGATAATAATTTTTACAACTTTTGATTGTGAGGAGACAGAAAACACTCAATTTGTTCAAATGTGATGAAAATACCAGCATACAATATTATGAGCATGAATACCAAGCCACAACTTCATTACACTTAACAGAAGAAGGATGCGCTGGAATCTCTAACAGGAGAAATGCACAACAGAATTGATTGAGTCACATAAATGTGTGACTTTAACAAGCCATAAGAAGGGGATCAGATTTATTCTTGTGTCACATTGTGCAAAAAAAAAAGAAATAAAAAATCTAAAATATTGTAATCTAAAATTATAGTAGTTAGTCTTGAAGAAGCAAGCAAAATGTAAGTATCGAAGCAAAAACAAAAAGAAAAAAAAAAACAATGGCTACTTCATTATGAAGTAGCTTTGTTAGAAGTTACTGTAAAGCAGTGGTGAAAGTCAAACAACAGAGGTCCAAGAAGTGAAACAGAAGTTGCACACAGATGCTTAAGACTCAGTGATGCTAATAGAAAATGAAGGTTAGCCTGATGCAACAAAAGCACAAATTACCCGCAACAATAACACTTATTATAACAGGAAAGTGTTCGAATACATTGCACTCATGTTCACCCCAGTTTGTTTCTGGGGATATTTTTCTATTTTTTGTTTGTTTTATTCCTGACAATGACAGCACAATAAGCTACCAAATCATCCTTTTTTAATTTTATTTGTCTATAAACTTTGTTCTAGTTATATGGATGTCATATTGAAATTGTTTAATTCTTTCTTATTACAAGGTACATTTTTGGTTCATTTCTTTGGCTTTTGATGGACACTAATATTACTGCCATACAGCTAAACTAATCTCGCTCCCTATTTCTCTGTTTGGCATTTCTATTAGGCGTTTGCTATAAAGTAAATGGCCCCCTTGAAAAAAAACCGGTCTGATACTTGCAAACCTTCATAAGAGGAAAGCCTGAAGCATGCTTCCAGGATAAATATTTAATTTACAGCTTTAGATTTGTTTGAAATGACTCATTCATAGTCCTCTGTATTCTTCTTATGAGTTTTTAATAATGTACAAAATGTTTTGAGTTCCAAGAAAAGTCCCAGCTAAATGAAAAATGTAGACTACCTGATGTCTCCTTGTAAAATGGGAAGATTTTTTTATAATTAAATACAAATACAAGACTAATAAAATATTCTGACTACACCAGTTCTATAAATCTGGTTAAAATATATATACATAAATAACTGGAGACATTCCATGTTTTAGGCAGTGTTTATTACAGCTTTATGTACAGAATAAATTATTGAATCAAGTTTTCATTACTGATTTCTAAGTTTCAGACAGTACTTCTGATATATTAATATAGTTTGTATCAGAATACTTTACATATGTCTGTATCCATTGTTATGCAAACTAATAATGCAATGGCACCAAGACCAATAATTATCAGTTGCCCTCACTTTTGCAAGGTTAATTGGATAATTTATAGGAAGCCTCTGCCAAAGATAGCTATTTTGGTGGTGTATGATCTGAGGCAGCAGTGGGTACATAGTGTATGTAGGTAAACACATGCTGAGTTCACACCACAAGTTCAGCATGACCCTTAGCAGAATCTCTGAGTCTGATTAGAGTTTAGGCTGTGGGAACCTATTGATTTGATGATGAAATGCTGGCACACCTGCGTTCTGAATCATTATAATCTTTATCTTATGAACTCTGGGAAACTGCTTCATTTAAGCTCATTACAGTAATGTGTGGTATCAAGCATTAATTGGTTCATCATGGTGTGAACGGTTAGAAAAAAAGTATGCACATATATGTGCGTATGACTTATCTGCTAAAAAAAAACAAAAACAAAAAAAAACACCATATTTTTTTCCAAGTTCAAGAAAAATCTTATCTTTGCATTATACAGACTTCCCCAGTTGCAGATTGTAGTCCAGGTTTAAACTCAAATAGACTTACCAAAGACAACATCCAAATATGTTGCTTTATTTAAATTCTAATGAAGTGGGTATTTTGCTTAGAATAATTATTTTACGATGAGATTTTACCCAACTTGCAGTTAATCTCACTGCCTCTGAAGTCAGCATGATAGTCTCTTAAATCGTAACTGTCCATAAAATAAAAAAAGTTGAACGGGGGATACAGTGGTAAGTTTTTAAACTCTCCAATATACAAGAAAACTAAATTTTTTGAGCCATCACTCTCGCTCTCTTTCTCTCTCTCTTTATAGAGAGAGTGTGTGTGTGTATCTTATTATTGTTAAGATATAACTGGTTTGGTTTGACTTTTTTCATTTTTTAAGAAGCCCATCAGACATCTTGGTGAGCCCTGTTATCGACCACGGAAAAATGAGATAAATTATCCATTAACTGGGGAAGTTTGCAAGAAGTTTTTACACAATCCTCTTAGCATTTATGCAGTCAAAAGTTAAAAAATGGTTAGCATAAACTGACCCAGATCTGCCAACTAAAACCTATGTGGTATTATTGCTGAAACCATCTGAAAGCAAAGGTCTGCCTGTAATGAGCTGTGAAATTACATTATGAACTTTACCCAGTTCTTCCAGAACACACAAGATGAAGACAAGTCCTCTAGCCCAAATTCAGACGACTGAAAAGATAGATATGGTGCGGGAGGCTTTAAGAGATTTGAACACTAAGAGTGATTCAGTTGTGACGGCTGGAGTGGAGAATATTACGGTGCAAAGTTATTTCAGGAGTGGATGCATTGGAATAAAGGTAATGGTTAGGAATGATTGACATCTTGCCAGTGCACTCTGCCTCCTTTAGAGCAACAGATTTGTGGCCGATGAAAAATTGGCTTGGATTTACATCACCTTCATTATTTCACCAGGTAAGGAGAAGTTGGAAGCACTGTAACAAGTTTGTAGCTGCTGCAGCTCAATTTCTGTCAGTAGATGGAATACTGAGAACATAAAGATGCCATAAAACCTCATTTGAAATGACTGCAGAATTGAATGAACATCCTTGGAACAGGATGGTGTTATTATGTAACAAATATCTTGCATATAAAATAAATCAATGCAGGAGTTTCCAGATCAAGGAAAGTGGTGCAGTATTCATTGTCTACAACTACAAACTAGAACAAGATGTTTTAGAAACATTTGTTTTGATCCCAATTAAACATAACATAGAGATTGAAAGATACTGTACTGTGTGCCATGTGGGAGTCATCCTCTGATGGGTGGTATGTGAATCCCATTAAATCACATGCTCTTACATCCTCCTTCTCCACCCCTACATTTTGCATTGGAGGGCCATATTTCTAGCTGTGCCAGTAAGAAGTTTTACAGAGAACATTTTATCTTGGTGAAATCTGGTTGTGTACATTTGTGGAGAGGGAAACCTTCTGGTTTGATTTGGATCATCATCCTGCTGTACAGCTCAAGTGTTCAAGTCTGTGGTCACAGACTAATAGACAGACATTCTCCTTCAGGAATTCATAACAATTCATCTTTCACATTAATTATGGTAAATTGTCCAGGTCCTAAGGCAGCAATAGAGCATTACACTACCACCACCAGGCTTGGTAGATATTTTCACATGCTTTAATTTAATTTATTTTTTTTTAAATTTATGTTTTTCTATCCATGTTGTCAGAGAGCTTCTGTTTAAATGATTTATTGATACCTTCAGGTGCAGTGGTAATCACGGCTATGTGCAGCTAATGAATGTGTTATAAAATATTAAAAATGCTTTTGTATTAATTCAAGATATCACTTTTCATAGCAGAGTAACTTTTATGAATTCCAGTTCTTTAATCAACTTTTATGTTCCCAGCTTTTTGGTAGAACACCACTCTCAGGAAGTAACAGGAAAAAAACTGTCCAGGTCTTACATAAAAATGAGACAGCAATTTATTTTGCATGAATTCGTTAGATATGTTTTTGGTGATATTTCTAAAAACCTGTCGTTCTCTCAGCAAATTTCTCAGCCAGCATTATTACTAACTTCTCAACCAAGCTCTTGCTCTCTCAGAGAGCATCGGGGGAGAACACATCTCCCTGATTCAGGTCATTCCTTGGTTGCTATACAGCTGCTATACATATTTATTTATTCATTCCCTCCCTAAGCTTTGGAAGTCACACTCGGCCCTCCTTTTGACAACTGTAGCATCCACCCTCTTGCCCCTCTCTCCTCCTCCACCTCCTTCTCTGCCCGAGGCCCGTGGGTGGTTCAGATAATTTGCTTAATTTGTTGCTATTCACTCTCAGGACATGGATCAAAGAACTGTTAAATTGCACTGACGTGGCAGCATCACAGAGTGACTGAGAGTGGAAGAGGAGATGGAGATAGGAGGGAGAGAGGTAAGCCCTCCAGCAAAAGGAGGAGACATCCAACATCCTTACTGCTGATATTGTGTGCGTGCGTGTTTGTGTATGGATGTTTGTGCCAGAAGAAGATGAGGATGGAGACACCTACACTCCCACCAGCAGGGCCAAGTCTTGTTGCTGTGTGTGTGCGACTGATAATGACAGCAGCCAATTGAGATAACATGTCAATAGCACCACTGCAGCTGACTGTTTATTGGTAATGACCATAAAACGTGGGGATATTTATAGCAGGGATGTTGTAGGATTAAAATAAAGGGGTTAGCAATGATGCAAAGTTTTTGGATCTGATGCTCATTTCCTGATCACTTTGCAGTCTCAGCCACTGAACCAAAGACAATTGGAATTTCTGCTCTCAAACTACTGATCAGCACTTTCTGTTCTTACTTTTATCCGTCCTATTCTTGCTAATTCTAATTAATAAGCTGCATGAAACGTCAACGTACCGCAGAGCGTGATCATGAAAAAGACCATTAGAATGATGCAATTAGCCAGAGGACTCCGATGAGAGATACATGCAATCAGAGTGTGAACAGAGGCAGGGAGGCAACGTGGCAGTGGGTTGGGGGATGGAGAAAAAGCAGATGCTGCAAAAAAAGGATCTTCAAAGAGAGGGATGGGGTTTAAAACCCAGGAGAGGAAGCTGCGGGAGCTCTTGTCTTCTAAGGCATAAATGTGACAGAGCTCCTCCTGGACCTGTGAAGACATTGAGGATCAAGTGCATTAGGGAATATTCTCACTTTCTTCATTTATCTTTCCTTTTCTTTAATCTTCTTTCTACTTTTTGCTTTAAAATGTGAGGAAGAAGGAAATGTCTGCTTTAAACTTTTTTATGAGTACTATTTACCAACTAGATTTTATCCTACGGTATTGCATTTGTTGACAACTATTAGTTTAATATGAAATAATACTACTATGTAATGGTTAATCTTTCCGTGGTAATTTGTATATAACATTAGCATGAATACAATTTAAAATATAATTTCTGAGATTTGGTAAATTTACTCTGTGAACCCCCACAACAAAAACACTAATGTGTGTAAACTCTAAGGATACTACATTTATTGATTTAATGTGATAGTTCTCAGGCAAAAAAAATAACAGGGGCATATTGCCTGCCTTCAGTCGAGATCCTATAGTTATTTGCAAGGTAGATTTGACCATATTCACTATGGTGTAGAGATAATTATCCCTAGCAAACAAAAAAGATGAGCTGTTCAATCATGCTGATTTTTTCTCAATCAAAAAAAAAAAAAAATCCAGCAAAAGGAGGAGACATCCAACATCCTTACTGCTGGTATTGTGTGTGTGCGTGTGTGTGCGTGTAGGCGTGCAGGCGTGCAGGTGTGCAGGGGTGTGTGCGTGAATGTGCATGCCAGAAGAAAATGAAGATGGAGCCACCTCTATCAGAAACTACTGGAATGAAAAGTGCAGTGATAACATTTTAAGAACTTCCTATATGTCTGGAAGCAGAAACCCAAAAAAAACCCCACATAATTTTATTCCAGTTTAAAAGTGCAAAAAGCAGTTTATTTTGTAAATTAGCAAATGGAGCCAATAATAAAATGTTTATCAACATTTTTAACTTCAAAACATTTTGGCAACATGGTTGCTATAATAGATTGCATTTCATCAGATCCCCAGTGACCCTACAAGAATAAGAAGGTTTATATGATGGATGTGAGGTCTGACAATACACTAGGGCAACTGTGGCTGTATGACAGAGTAGTTGTCTTGCAATCCGAAAGTTGTAGGTTCGATTCCAGCTTCCTCCTGCCACATGTTGATGTGCCTCTGGGCAATGCACTTAACCCCATATTGCCTACCGATCTGTGTGTCGGTGTATAAATTGTGTGTGCGAATAGGTGAATGTGACTCCAGTGTAAAGCGCTAGGAGTGGTCAAAATGACCAGAAAAGTGCAACATAATTTCAGTCCATTTACATAAATTTGAATGTTAATCTGGATAAGAGCAGTGCTATCATAGTATTGAATTAATCTTATCTTAATTTTTTTTCTTGATGTATATTGTGTATACTACATAATATTGAGATATTGCATATAAATGCATAAATACACTTTATCTTTTGGAGTGATAAATATTTCCACATTAGTAATTGACCGCCTGCAAGTAAAATAGTTATAATTAATTGCTTAATTGAAAAATTAAAGAAAGACATAATTTTGACAAACAATCTCATAAAGCATTACACACATATCTGGCAGCCATCATAGCACTGCAAACCTTAAAACATTAAAGCAAAACTGCAGAAATGTGCTTCTTTGATGATAAAACTCACTCTTATCTTAAGATCTGTGTGAGCTGTCGTTCCACTCTGATGTAAAAAAAATACCTGGATAGTGCCTGTGCTTCTGCTTTTTTCAAACAGATATTTGAAAATAAAATAGCAGTGGTATATAAAGCACTGTAACCATGATTTAATTTATCAGAATACCAAACAACTTGTAAAACTCTCTGCAGATTCTCCTTGTTCAGTTCAACAGCACACCACGTGCCATCTCTTTCTATAAAGGCTCAAGAAAAATGATTTCTTTTTAATGTCCTGTAATGATATGCGAGTTCAGCTCTACAAATATAGAAGCAGAAGCATTATTGCAAATCTATATATAATTACGCAAGAATAGTGAAGACAGACGTTCAGATGTTAATGAAAATGCTTGATATTTTTGGTTTTCATCATTGATCCACATGTCCATATGTAAACATGACAGGATCTTTGTTTATTGAAATGTGCTGCTTGCTCCATATTTAAGACTGATAGATAAGCGTTAGTTGTCCTGCAAATGCCATATCCCAATCTAAATTTAATTGATTATGCTATCAATATTCAAAGAAATTAGAGATGGTGCAAAGGTTAGCATGTCATTTAATATGACTTAATACTGCCACCTCTATTATACCCTCTGCTTTTTATTCATAAATGTTTTGTGGTTAGATTTTCACAAATATTGCTAAAAGGAAACAGCATCTTCATCTTTCATTTATATTCACATTGGTACCATCTTATCTTTCTGGTTGACATACAGCTCTGATACTTTTTTTAGATGACATTCAAAATGATTCATCTTCATCATCAAAGTGTGTTATATACTGTACAGTATACTCATGTCTGATTTTGTAGGCTTGCATAGTTATAGAAGTATTATCCCACAACACCTATCTGAAAAGGCTTAAACCTGGAGCATCTGATTACAGCTGGAAGCACTCGGTCACTCCAGAAATGCTTGTGGCAGTGTCCTTTTTTTCCTTTTTCCTTTTTTTTCTGGTATTGGACATTGTTTACTATGCTTTCAACTTTGCTCCATCTGTCCCTGTATTTTTAAAAGTGCTTTATTTTCTCTTAAGCAGAAAGCAGTTTCTAGTTTTTTTTTGTTTGTTTTTTTTGTCAGTTTTCCAGTGATTTATAAAGTCTTTGAGTACCCCTTCAGATTTGCTGCAGAGTGTGCCATGGCTCTGCCTCTGATGATTTCAATCACATGCAAAATACAGTTGCCGGTTCATTTTGAATGTATCTTGATTATTTGAATGTTTTGGAGAGGAACAATGTAATGTTTTATACTATATTATATTAAGTGTTGCAGAATTTAGAGTAGTATATGTTATTTCAGAACCCCAACTTGTTCACTTCCAGAATGGGTTAGGGTCGAGCACTTTCTATAGAACATTGTTGTTTCATTAAGGAACAATGAACAGATTCCAATCAGTCAAAATATATAAATAAAATAACTCCAAACTCAAAAGATTGCAGGTAACCCAAACACTGGGATTGCTCAATTGTAGTGCAGTAGACAAAAAAGGAACATTTGAGCCTGTTATTTTTATTGATCTCCTACACTATTATATTTTCATGCAATGTTATAGATTTTTCGTTAATAGCTAGGATGTTTTCAACCAAAACCTCCTTCAATTTGTAACCACCCTAGAAATACTTTAACAGTTTTGACTGTTTATAGCGTATAGTCTCCTGTTGAAAGGAGAAAGGGTTTATGAAGAGAAGTACACTTACGTTGTCAGTAACACATTCATATTTTATAAATATCGATTAGGAGAGGGATTAATTCCCAAAATGAATAACAACAGAGGTTTGCACAAAAAATTGTTTGACTGATTTTAAATTAGATTTTTAGTATTAATAATAATAATATTGGGGAAATTAAAAGCTAATAAATGATTGTCACACTTTTGGTGCCAAAGCAGTAATTTGTGTGTGGGGGGGGTGCGCGCGTGTGTATGTGTGACAACTAGCAATAAGTCTTGACATTGCTGTAAGAGAATTTCATCTTACTTGTCTATTCCACAAGTGTCAAACTCCAGTCTTGGAAGGCCTCTGCCCTGCAACTCTCAGATGTGCCTCTGCTGCACCACACCTGAATAGAATAATTAGATTGTGAGCAAGGCTCTGGAGAACTTATCTACATAAGAAGGAGGTAATTAAGCCATTTCATTCCAGCGTTTTGTATTTGTGGCACATCTAAAAACTGCAGGACAGTGGCCCTCGAGGACTGGAGTTTGACACCCCTGCTCTATTCTCACGTTGATTTCTTTCAATCGATTACTGGAAGTGTGTTTGTTTTTTTATTGTCTTATTTTGTTTTGTGTGTCAACCAATTACAGTGCTTAGAAGTTAGTATCATACATAAAAACATGTTCAACCACATCTCCTCACTAAGATAGAAATTTCTGCAAACTTCTCGCTCACTTTCACTTTCATTAGCTGCCTGAATCACTCTGAAGCGAGTACTCCATTGGCAGGAACCTTTATACTAAGATGGAAACGCTCTGAGAATACGGCCCCAGATCTCTATAGCGCCTTCCTTTATTCTTTACTCCTTTATATGCATCTCTTAAAATGAAGAGAGCACAAAAACTTGTGGACTGGCAGGGATCAAAAAGGTTTGACAAACTCTAGGTACTTAGTCCAGAGGTAGAATACAAGACTCTCTTTTCTTTGCAAGCCTACTGGTGGTTTACTCAAGCTACCAGGTGTCTTTAATTTATGGGTAATCAGCAAGGTGACTTAAGAAGGGGAAAATGCACATTTCAGATTACAGTGATGCAAATAAAACCAGATAAAACACAAACATGCAACAACTTCACTGTATCATACTCTGACATCAACAGTAAATTATCTTAATTTGTTGTTGTTCTCACATGCCTCTGTAACCGAAGTCGGAGCCAACAAACAACAAATAGGTATAATTGATTTAGTTTGTGATTCTGTGGACAACTGCAAAAATTTCAAGAATGTCAACAAAACTCTAAAAATCTGACAAGACAGGCTTGGAGGCTCACATGGATCCAATCATTTTAAGAGCCTCAGTCTGTCTCTCTGTGTGTCCACTACATTTGGACAACTTTTCAGGGAAGCTCACAATAAAACCCCAACAAACCCAGACTGCAAGGCAGTGTGGACCGCTGTAAACTTATGAAGCATTCTGCACAATGTGGGCACTTAAGTAAGGTAACCTATTTGTACAATCACAGAATTTGCGCAAAAGAGCCAAGAATTATCAACAAGGTTCTCAGCTGGATATTTAGCTTACGTTTTGTTATGAAATAACTTAAAGACTATGCCTAGTAAGGAAGGCAATTATTCAACTTTGTTTGATGATTGTGTGAAAAGAAGTTCTTGACAATTCTTAAATTTTACCAAATAAAGCTTGGTCAAACCATGAGAAAACACAAAGAAAATCTCATCAGCAGCAACAGTTCCCATAGAATGTAGAACAAAATTCATCATGCGAGTGTCTCTTGGGGTGTGGGATCCAGTATTTATTGTTTTCCATATATTTTCTCACGTAATTATTTGAGTAGCTCCAGCCGTGAAGAGATTCACTCTAACTTTTAACCTTGCAGCAATTTTCTGATGCTCTAAAATTGGCAACAGGAGATAAATCAAATCAATCCCCACCTTTTAGCATCTCAGTGTTTCACTATAGGTGTGCTTCATCCAGAAATGCACTTTCTGTCTGAAGAGACAAAGTTGGAATTAAGTTTTTTTTGATTGTTTCTCTTTTTTAATCCATTTTCTTCGCAAAAAGAAGGCAAAGTAAAGCACAGCATACATCACAAATAGAAAAAAAAATCAAAATAATAAATATTGCATACGGAATTTCCATCCATCCATCCATTTTCTGTCACCCTTGTCCCTAACGGGGTCGTGTGTTGCTGGTGCCGATCTCCAGCTGCGTTCCGGGCGAGAGGCGGGGTACACCCTGGACAGGTCGCCAGTCTGTCGCAGCATATGGAATTTGGGGAGCTAAAAAAAAGAAAACAGCTACTATTTTTATTTTTTATAAAACACTCATTCGAAAAGTCTACATGAGAACAATTTTCCCTTGGAAAATATCCCATGCGTCTAGAAGGGCTCAGGGTTGCATTCTAAACCAAACCTTTTGCTTTCATAATCGGAACTTCTTAGCCTGAAGTGCATAAGACTCCCCAACCTCAACAGATCAACTTGTTTCATGTGAAAGGACAAAGTGATTCATAGTCAGTTACATGCTTGTTGCTTGCTGAACTCAAACCAGAAAAGGGCCAGAAAAAAAAAAAGCCTGTGATAAGTTTTGAGAAACTGCAGAACTCCACAACTTTGATTTGGGATTCTTTTGACAGGACAACTGACAACTGACATGTAAAAATCTGGATCTGTGTACACGCCTTACCTGCTGCTGGTGGTCAAAGGGCCAGGTGGTGCCAGTGCATGACAGCCTTGCCTCAGTCAGACTACCCCAGGGCAGCTGTGGCTACTCTCCAGTAGCTTTCCACCATCAGTGTTGAAGGGGTAAATTACTAAATTTTATGAGAAGTGCTCTGAACTTGATAAAGCATAATACACGTACCACCCAAGTACCATTTTAAATCAGCAAAAGAAACACAATGAATACAGAAATTGATGACATTTTCCATATATGATGTGAAACTTTGTATGGACAGTCTGGGAATAGCTCAGACATTTTTATAAAACGTGAAACCTTTTAAAATCCTGAAAAAAACCCTGTTCTATTATTTATAATGTTTTGATCTGGTTCTTTTACCTCTGTGTTTTTGGATGTTCATGTCTCTCTCGCCCAGCAGGCACAGTAAGTAAAACTGAATTGTAATTTGTTTGCATGACCTTTGTTCATTTATTGTTTATTAGAGAGAAAGTGAAACAGATGAAGAAAATAACAGTGAGTTGTAACACATTATTTTAGATGACTCTGATTTGGTCTGTTGCTCTTCACTACAGGGGGGAACACTCCATCTGTGGAAGCCTCTCAATTCTGAGACCAGACTCTTTCCACTTCAGTGTCTCTGTAAGATGAAATGAAAACAACATCATGACTATATCTTCCCAAATTCTTCTTCAAAAGATGCACTCAATTAGTAGAATTTTCCCTGCACAACGCAGGAAATTGAAATCTGAGAAAGTGTAGGCACAAGTAACATTTTTTTACTGTGTTTCAATAAGCTTGCAGGTGTGCATCTTTCTATTTTTAAATAACAGCTTGAACAGCGCTGTGTAACAGCTTCAATCTTTGGGATCTTATTTTAATCTTTAAACTTCATCACAACCAAAACCTGTCACTGCTCCGCCTGCTGTGTTCATTGGTCTTCATGATGTGATTTGTTCACTATTGCTTTCTAACAAACATCTGAATCCTTTATCAAACAGCAGTCATTTTTCTGGGATTAAATAACATAGAAGTGGATATGTTACCCATATGGTGACTTATCTAGTCCGATAGCTAAATGAGATTTTATTTGGGATTATCTAAGGAAAGGTGGCTGAATTGCAGCACATGCCCTACCTCAAAACTAGATATATCAGATTTATGTTTATATCAAAAAAATAAAGTAAAATAAAATCTTCAACATAAAATCGTGATAAGACACATATTCCAGGGTTTGTGACGGTAATGTTAAGAGATAACAAGTACAACAAATTAAATTTCCAGAACACAGTTCAGAACCTAAACATGAATTCTAACCAAAGATTGTTGCATGTAATTTAGTTTAAAAATAGATAAATAAAAACCATAAACAGAAGTCTGCCTATCAGGATTGTTTTTGTTAGGCACGTTGATTCAAAGATATTGCTTTTTAAGTTGAAATTAGCTTTACTTCGCGGCAGACATTCCTTGCATAGCATTAGAGAATGAGTTGAAGGAACTCTTGCAACACTCATGGAGGCACCTCTAAGCATTTCCTGATGACAGTAATACAGTGGTACATGTCACTTTCCCCAAAATTGACAAAAATTGCCCCTTATTTCCCACCAAATCTCCATCATTCACATGAAGGTCCATGAGGAGAATATCCAGGAAAGTCGGCAGGTTCTGGGTGCTGCATGACACAATGAAGTGAGTGTGAATACTCTTCCAATTTTCAAAAAATGAGGCACACATGATTATATTCTCATTATGCTGACATTCTCCATCCACTATTGCTCGGTAGCTTATGATGTTTTATCCACAGCTCCTGCTTGCTAGATTGATACAATCCTAATTGTGAAACTTGCGAGTTATTTACGTACATCTACATAATTCTCACCAATAAATTACAGACCTGCCATTTAAAAAACAAAACAAACAAACAAATTTAAAAAAAAAAAAAAAACAACTACTGCATTTACTGGTGATTCAAATTATGGAAAAATAAAGTATTTATGTTCTTTGACAGTGCATACCGATGATGAAGGTTAACTCGACCTACCTTACATAACGAGACAGTTTTGTGAAAAGCATTAAATTACTAATTCGGCCTAAAACAACAGTTGCTTCATATTGTAACCTGTATTTATTAAATATTCTTCCTTATTCTGGGATTTCCTGATGTGAATTTTTTGTCCCCAATATTGATATGAATCATCTTGGAATAAATATTGGTCGATAATGAGTCTCAGATAGTTAATTTAAGTTAATATAAATGGCATGTACAGTTAAGCCCTATATATATATATATATATCACTTTTGAGCAAAAGTTATTATTTTGATCAAAACTAAAACATTATATATATATATATATATATATATATACA
>CAEGAD010102762.1:0-54662 GCA_903067055.1 Poeciliopsis paucimaculata | reverse complement strand
TTGACCCGACTCTGACCCGGTTTAACCCAACTCCAGTCCGGTTTGACCCGACTCCGACCCGGTTTGACCCGACTCCGACCCGGTTTAACCCGACTCCGGTCCGGTTTGACCCGACTCCGACCTGGTTTGACTCGACTCCGGGCCGGCTTGACCCGACTCCGACCCGGTTTGACCCGACTCCGGGCCGGTTTGACCCGACTCCGGGCCGGCTTGACCCGACTCTGACCCGGTTTAACCCAACTCCAGTCCGGTTTGACCCGACTCCGACCCGGTTTGACCCGACTCCGGGCCGGTTTGACCCGACTCCGACCCGGTTTGACCCGACTCCGGTCCGGTTTGACCCGACTCCAGGCCGGCTTGACCCGACTCCGGGCCGGCTTGACCCGACTCCGACCCGGTTTAACCCGACTCCGGTCCGGTTTGACCCGACTCCGACCCGGTTTAACCCGACTCCGGTCCGGTTCGACCCGACTCCGGGCCGGTTTGACCCGACTCCGACCCGGTTTGACCCGACTCCGGTCCGGTTTGACCCAACTCCAGTCCTTAAACATTCTTTTCATTAAACCAATAATAGTTTTTATTGCTTTGATGTAATATTCTAATTTTGAAGCGGAAAATCACCAGACTGGTTAGGTGATTTTCATTTAGTGATGAAGTTCCTGGAATAAACAGACTTTTCAGTAATATTCTAATTTATTGAATGGGTCTGTTTGTATTTCATGTCTGTTTGCTGAAATTCTTTGTTTCGTCACGATTTTGGCCAATAAAGTTGGTTCTCAGTCAGGTTGCTAACTGCAGTTAGCAACACAAGCTAAAAACAACAGATTTGTTCAAACCCTTTCCCTGATCGAGGCTTCAGACAGAATAAACCCAGTTTGAAACATTATTCCTGTGGTTCAAATGAAAAGCAGCCATGTTGGATTTGAGAAAATGTCTGAATGTGCAACAGGATAATCCAACCAGAAAATTGGAAACTTTATTTACTTGATGAAAAGTTTTTACCTTCTTTTCTTTTACATTAAACTAGAAACCATTTTAAAATGTCCGAGTAGCACTTGAACGCACCACGACCAGACAGACTTGGTTACACAATCTAAATCAATCCTGCTTGCATAAAAACTGCATAGTAGTAAAAGCTTTGGTGTATTTAGGGCTCACAATCACTGGAGGATTAGTGCAACGCAGCAACACATCAAGGCAACACCAGTTTACAGCCGAGGTTCTCAAACGGCGGGGCGTGGGCCACCGGCGGCACCCGGGTCTCTCTCTGTGGGGCCCACAAGACTGATTTACAAAATAAATGCAAAGCTGATTAATTCTGTTGTACAGCTGATAAAGTAATTGTTGTGTGCACGTTGAAGCTTTAATGAGAGAAAAGTGTTGAAAAATGGAAACTATTGGTTTGTTTCCACGGTGATTAAACGCAGGGCGGCCATGTTTGGGTTTGAGGGAAAACTCTGATTTTCCTATTTAATTATTTAAGTAAAAGTGGAATTTGGCAACGGAATATATTCTCCTGGTTTTATGAAATGTGTATATTTCAGGTTTCTTCTTCTTCAGCTGATTCAGCTGATTTGGTGTCTGTGTTGATGCTGTTTGTTGTTGCTTCACTTTTTCAGGCTGCGGTTGTTTAGTTTCTCCTTTTTACAGTTAAATCTTATTTTCAGTTATTTTGTCTTGAACCATTTTGAGTTCCTCAGCTCCAGTTCCCCCAGCCTCTTCTGAAACGTCGCTCTGCTTTTTAGGTTTTTCTGATTTTTGTCGCAGCGTTTTTGAATTAAACGTAGCGTGATCACAGACTGGCTCCTGTTATTTCCCAGGCTGGGAAATAACAGACTTCTTGGAGACCGTCACCCCCTCTCGGCTGAGTCTTCCAGGTATGAAACGGACCTGGGTCGTTTCATACCGACCATTCGTCACTTGGATTACAACCTGAAGTAATTTTCTACAATCTGTTCAGATTACAGGCAGGAAATGTAATAAGGTGAACCAAATGAAAGATGGCTGTCAGCAGGAAGTTGGCTTGTTGTCTTTGCATCATAAGTCAGAAACTTTTTACTGCCTCAAACAAATCAGAGCTAAATTTATAGAAAAAGTTGTTAGAGGGTTATTATTGTGTCTAATTATCTCTACATAATGAAAATGTTTGACTTGTTACAGCAGCACAGGAAAACATTAGGGTGGGTCTGGTTGTCCTGCAGCGTTAAAGTAACTTTTCACAGAATGAAAATCCAGTCGACTTCATGAAATGAATCTAATTAATTAATCAATTATCTTCTTCAGGCAGCCAATCAGAGACCAGAAACAAACACAAGAGTGACAAAAATAAAACAAGAAATCATCACAAAGAAGAAACTGAAACGTTTAAGTGTCTCTAACAACAAGCAATCAATCAATTACATGACATGATAAATTAAAATGAGATCATTTCCATGCTGGTGAAATTTCATACGTAGAGGCTTCATAATTAATTGTACTTATAGTTTCGATTTAAAATGTCTTTCAGTGCTAAGTTAATTACAAACTTAAAGTTTATTGATCTTTGAGAATGAGTTCTTGCATTATTACTATTATTACACTTAAATATTCTCAAAAACAATCATATCGTTTATCATGATCACTTCTGGACAGCTTATCGTCCAGAAAGGTTTATCATAACGGTGAAAAATGGAAGTGAGGTGACCAGGTGTTTCTTTTTATGTCAGTTTGGTTTGTGAATCCCGCTGGTTCTGTTCTGGTTCTGTCAGAGCATGACTGTACGTGGGGGCGGCTGAGGTCGTTGTTATGAAAGCCGATGACTAAAGAGTTTGGGACGGACAGAGATAAAGCAGTGCGGTTAATTTCTTGTTTGGGTAACTGCTGTTGATTTGCATAAAACTATTTATTTAGCCTTTCATAAGCAGGAACAAATATTTTAAATAATCAAAGTATGACAAGTTTAAACCAATACGATGTCTAATTACCGTATTTTTGTTGTAGCTATTAATAAAAATGTTGGTTATTAAAATGTAACGACTCAATGATTTTTGGTCTGGTGGCTTCGGTTACAGATGGTTCAGTTAGATAATATTTAATATTTTTCATTATTTGCATCGGCTATAAGATGGAGAATTTACATTTAATGTAAAATTCTGTTTATTTTGAAGACAAGCAGAAATCCTCTCTGAACTCTGAGTGTCTTATAAAAACAGACACTGCTGCTGTTTATTTCATTTATTTTTTGGTCACTGAACTTCCTCTTCACCTTATATCATAACTATTTAAAACGCCAGTTTAAAGGCCTGCCCTGTGGGTTGTGTAGTTCCCTAAACAATTTAGTCAGATTCACTGACAGGACGAGGCTCTAACCTCAGAATAAACATTGTTGTTTTTAAATAAATATAGATTTAAAGGTTTACGTAATTACATGTCTGTTAGGTGTCCCATTTAAACATCATTTATGGTCTTAATTTGGTTTAATTTCCGTAGAATGGCACGAAACGGCAACGAGGGAACGAAACGGAGGTCGAGTCACCTGTCCGGGCCCGGCCTCCCGCGCCTGCTCCACTAACGCTGGATAAAATAAAGTCTTTAAGGCCCAGTGGGTTTGCTGACATCAAGCTCCGGTTCCCGACAAGCGTAGGAAGTCAGCGGTCGCGGCGGAAAAGGAGTCCGAGCCGCCGGGCAGGACTCGGGCTGCGGACCGGGGGGACCGCCTCTTTGTAAAGTCAGGGTGATTCAGCAATACGCCTTCTGCTTTAGCCCCGCCAGGACTGGCAGCTAGCAGCAACCCGGCAGCAGCCAGCGCTACGAGGCGAAGCCAGCTCTCGATATTCCGCTTTAATTAAAACACCGAGCGACCCGATGAAGCGCTTAAATAACAATATGGAAGCAACAAGTGAACGCAGCCCTGTCCAACCTGCTCGATTCTCAACCATTCTGCCCTCTAGTATCCACTATTCTTATTATTCTGTTTCAAATAGCTCACAGTGCTCATTATTATGTTGTTTACCATGTTGTTAGGTGTTTGAAATCCACCCGTAAACCGTACCGGAGAGGAGCTGGCCAGCTTCGGGCGCCGCTGCTATAGTAAACAGCCATCACGAGTCCCCGGGACATTTAGGGCTTAAACAACTTACCGAGCGGCTGTTAAGAAATACACAATATATAGTTTAGTAGAAAGCATCTGTTTATGTTAGATAACACGCGAGAAGAGGCGCTAATTAAGAAGCGAGCCTAACTTTGTAAGTATTTCTGAATATGCTAGTAATGTTAACCGTTAGCAGCTAGCATGGACGGTTTAAACCGAACAGCTGCCTGCTCACTTGGCGAGCCGTCCGGTGGACAGCATTCCTCCAATACTCGGTAATTACCACCGAATAACAGCGTCACAGCACAATATTTAAACATTTACCGCCGCATTTAGATATAAACAAGTGATAATTTACCTGCTGATTCGACGCGACTCTGGCGACAAAATGTCAGTCCGCCTTTTCCCGGAATTACTCCGCTGCGCTCTGAGGTTGGATTCTTTCATTCATAAAAAACACCAAGCGACAATGACGTCAGGCCAGAAGAATGGGGGCGGAGCCAGCCTCCCACCCCGGCGCGCTCCGGGTGGATGTAAACAAGGAATCCCTGCAATCCTGCAACTTTTCCTTCACCGCCCCCTCCTATGTTCTCAGCAGCGGGAAAAACAGCCCAGGAATGAGGTGGAAAAAAAAGAAAAAGAAAAGAAAAACATTTTTTCAGAGTAAGCGCTCATTTTCTAAGGAACTGGGAAAAGTAGAAGATAATTTAGCTTTACTTTGACCAATAAAATCAGACTTGACTAGGTATAAAAATATCAACACACATCAGAAAAAGGTTGTTAATGTTTTATTTGTAAAATGAAATTTTTCTGACATTTGAATGAAAATCAAATGGAAAAAAGCTACAATTTGAAAATAACAAAATGATAAAAAGTCTGAGAATTATTTTAGATTCAAGCTTCTGATGTGTTTAAATGTCATGAGTGTGGGCTGCACCAAAATATTTTTCTAGGAGGGACTCACTATCTTCACTTCTTCCTCTCTTTGGGCCTTTCCCTTCAGGGTTTGCCACAGTGAATCATTTGACTCCATCTAGTCCTTTCCTCTTCATCCTCTACCATCACACCAGCTTTTTTTCTTGCTAAAACTCTTTAATCACACTTATTTGTCTATTCCAACCTGATGCATATACTTCTTCACGGCTGTACTGATGGCTAATAAGACAAATAAACAATGCAACTATTGCAAATGTGTCTTCTCATCTTTTAATTTTGTTCATTCAAATTAATGAAAATGGTGCTAAACTCAAACAGAGAAGCACTGATTAAGTCAAATTCAAAAATACTTTATTGAATTAAATGTTGTAACCTGAGTTGGGTAGTAACTGGCTACATTTACTAAATCACATTTACCCTAACTTTTAGGAATGTTTTTACTATGCTGTACTTTTTACTTTTACTTGAGTAATTTTATTATGAAGTATCGGTACTCTTACCACAGGAAAATTTCTTGCGTCTCTACCCTCTGAATGAAGAACAAGCCTGCTTTAACTTTTTGGGATACTCTACCCACTCATTGTTCTAACTCATTTGATTAAAGAGTTATTGTAGAAGGTGACGGCTGTCGGCATTTTTATATTTTTATTTACATAATTTTATATATGTATATTTTTTAGAACCTATAATCTGAATTTAGAACCCTACAAACCCAGTAACGAAGAATCCCACTACTTGCTATTAGACCGTCCTCACGGTAGGGGGCGCAGTTTGTGTTGCGTTTTCTCCAAACTGACCCCTGCCCTTCCACCGTCATGCGATCCTGGCGAGTTTCACGTTTTCCGGTCTGTGACCTCGGAGTGTCGGCGCTCAGACTCGTCTTAATCTGAATGAAAAACGCTGGAACTTGATCAGAAAAGCTAATTTAGTGAAAACCGCCCCGCGGCTGCCAGAGAATCTTTGGCCGTACTTCAGCGAGGTTAGCCGGGCTACCGCCAGGGGAGGTAGGGAGGAAACATGGCTACCGTGGAAGAACTGTCCCCGGCGTCAGACCCGGTGTCTGCTCGGCTTCGAGAAGATGAGATAGACGACGATGAAGATGAAGAAGTTAGTATAGTTTCCTCTCAGTTATTTATCTTACCTGCGCTAAGAAGAGTACAGATGTAGCGTAATTTCCTGTTAGCCTGACTGTGCTAATAAGTGAGCTAACTGCGGTGCCTGTTCCCAGTCTCTCCTCAGGTTCTGCTGCCAGTAACAGGCCGATCGAGGCTTTAAACAGACTATAACCTCCACTATAAGCGGATCTGTCTCAAGTTGTTTTTATCGCGATAACTAGCGGTGTTTTGTGTGTGCTTCAGTTGGATGAGACCCTGGCGGAGAGGTTGTGGGGTCTGACCGAGATGTTCCCGGACACAGTGAGGACAGCTGCGGAGGCTTCTGCGCAGTGCTCGGTCTCCGCGTTCAAGAAGTTTTACAGGTACAAACATGAGCAGAAACACAACAGTGATGCACAAGTGATCAAAAATGAGAAATATGTAAAGATGTTGGACACAAATTAGTTTTATGGTTATTTTAAACGCTTAATATTTACATGTAATGTAAAAATATCTGTTTATTCAGAAATGAATGTTTCTGAAACATCTGGACTACAAGTTTTTGATTGTTTTAAATGTCAGAATCAGCTTTAATCCTTTTTCTGCACACAAACAAGGGATCATCATTCCTGGCAACAATCTGCCATATTTACTTTGTGTTTATTAATATGGATCGTCTCTTTACAAATATATAAATTAGAAATGCAATTTGAGGACCTGCACTATTTACCAGAAGTGAGTAGAGTTCCTAAAAATGTACTGAAGCAAGGGTAGCACTAATAAATTACTCTAGTCAGAGTTAACAAGTATTTGGTAAAAAGTCAAATTAACAGTCCTTTATTTTTTTTAAAAACAAATTATGAACATAATTATGTATGTATGTAAAATATGTAAAATATTTTGGTATTTTAAGCACCAAAATTACTATAATTCATTTAAGTAACACAAAAATAACAAATCGGCAAAAGACAATTTTTACAAATCAGTTTCTTTCAATAAAAAACTTAAACTTTAACAAGAACTGCAGGTGTGTGTCTGTGTGTGGTGAATTTTTTGTGTTTTTAATTTGGAATCCAAAAATTTACTCAAGTAAAAGTAGAGAAATTTCATAATGAAATTACAGGGCAGTAAAAATACTCCTAAAAGTATTTTGTTTCCAAATCAGGTTATTCAAGTAAATGTAACCAGTTACAACCCAACTCTGAATAATAACAGATATCGAATCAAAATTTACTCACAAAAAATACATATTTTTTCTTTGTATGAAGAACTGCATCTCAAAGTTAAATGTTTTGTTTTTTATGATTTGAAGAATAAATTTGGAGAGTTTCCTTTAAAACATGAACTTCTGCTTCATGATGGATGGAGGTTTCAGTATCTGAGGCTGAGAAAAGCTTCAGTGGCTCGTCTCCTGCAGCAGAAGCTAACCTGCTTGTTGATGTTGCAGCTTTTCCCGCTCGGCGCTGTGGGTGGGGACGACCTCCTTCATGATCCTGGTGCTGCCGGTGGTGTTTGAGACGGAGCGGCTTCAGCTGGAGCAGCAGCAGCTGCAGCAGCAGAGACAGGTCAGGCACCAACACCTCTGTGGAGCGCGCAGCAACTCTGACCTAAAGGGAATTAAAATCATATCTGCTAATGTTGTCAGTCAGGCTTGTTTGTGTAGCTCAAAGTGCTTCACATCATAAAAACACAAAGTGAGAACACACAGCCACCTGTAACCAGGTGGGATTTTAGTCCAGATTTACAGGAACTCAGTGTTTCAGTTTTCTGTAAGTTGGTTCCAGATCTGTGGTTCATAGAAGCTGAATGCTGGTTCTCTATGTTTGGCTCTGGGGATGTTTTAGATAGTTACTGTAAAGACATAATGAGTCCAGTCAGCTCTGTTATTGTTAATACTGTTAAATTATATGCTTTTATTTTATTAGCAGGAAAACAGAAAAAAGAATAAGAAGCGACTCAGTTTAGTCTCAGTCCATCGGGTCAGTAACAGTGACTGAAGTAGATTTTAATGACTTGAAACGTTATAGAAAAATCTTTGATGTGTTAATAGACATAATATAATAATAGTTATATTATGCTTATATAATGAGCTTAATGTAATTACATTTATTTAATTTCCCTTTGGGATTAATAAAGTATTTTTGAGTTTGAATTGAGTAACAAACAACGGAGAAAACAATAGTAATTATTATTTGTTCTTTTCTAGATCTTACATTGGTTGATGACACGGATAGTTTTAATAAATCATTTAACCATCAGATGGTACAGATAATATGACAAATGTTGCTTCATATAATAAATAGATTTTCTGTGACAGAATGACACTAAAATACCATCCATTTTGTTGTAGGTTTGTGTTTTTCTGTCATTAAGTTAGACAGTTTATGCCTTTTAAAATTTTCTATTTGCATAATTTTCAACATCCCAGAAAAGAAAATGTACATTTCCTCTTTTCTGCAAAAGTTTTAAAAAATTTATTTAAAAACCTACAAACAAAAATAAAAAGAGGCTCTTTAAGAATGACAGCAAATTTCCTGAAGTAATAAAACAAAGTAAATTTACTTTCTGTTTTTCCTAAAAAATAAAATAAAAAACTACAAAAAAAAACTACAAAAAAAATCACTTTGACTTTTAACTGAGCAACAATCTGAAAAGATGTTTTATTTTTTGTAGATCTTGTTAGGACCCAACACTGCGATGTCAGGCGGGATGCCCGGCATGATGCCTGCTGCACCTGGCAAGGTGTGAGGCGCAGGAGGAATCTGGGGAAATCTGCCTAGCAACTGCGCTCTGATTAGCCTCTCTTCTTGTGCTCAACATCATGCAGAGACTGAAATCCAGGAGCAATTATCGCTTCTGTCAACTTGTTGCTTTTTTTTTAAGAAATACTGAGAGCAAATGTTTGTTGGATCAGCGTTAGGAAGGATGTGGACGTTGTTTGAAGTCTGATCAATGTTTCTGTTTTTAGAGGTAGAAATGTCACATCGGTATAAATGATGCCACCATGTTTGTTTTGGGTTTTTTTCATTGATTCTATGTAAAATTATTATTTTTTTTTTTTAAATTTTTTTTTTTTTTGCCATTTAAGGAGAAAGTCTTATGCTTAAACATGTGTCACTTCTTTTTTGACTGCAACAATTAAAACCCATTGAAATACCTTAAATGACGTCTGGGGATTCGATCACCTGCTCAGGTAAACCTGAGAGGAAAACGCTCGTCAGGTGAATTAGTCTGAATGTTTTACATGAAGCACTCTACCATCTCCACTGTGAGACACAGCGGTGGCAGCATCATGGTGTGGAAAACATGAGCATATGCAATGAAGCTGGTAAGATTTGAGATGATAAAATTTCCTCCTTGAAGGCAATAAAGTTTATTTATTCCTGGAGAAATAATCTTTAAATATATTCAAACTACTAACTGCAAAGCTTTGCTACTAATTGTATTTATGAATGCAGTTAAATTAGAAAGTTAAACCTCGATAGATCAGAATGACTTCTTTCTGTTACTGCATGTTTTTATTACAAAACTTAACAAAAAGTCATAATCAACGTTTATACAACAATCATTCAGGTTTGCTTGCCTAAAAAAAGAACATAGAATGACATAAAACTAAAGCATTATCAGAATTTAAAAATAATGACGTGAAATGGAGCCATGTTTTTCTCCAGAATCAGTGAAATTTGACTTTTTCTCTTTTGCTCTCAATAAAGACATTTAATATATGAAGAAGAAAAAACGAAAAGTTTTTCTTTCTTGTTTTCATAGTTAGTTTTCACAAAAGATTTTTTTCTTTCTCTTTATAACAACAAATCGATGAAGTCGTTTTCCTCGTCCAGGATGACGAGGTTAAGTCGGCATATAAATGTTGCGTTCAAATGCATTTCTATTCCTCGTTCAGGAGGCTTCAAGGGGAATAATCTGCCCTTGCCCTGTCAGTTTCTCAAACCAGACTCTCTGTTAATGCGTACACGTCAGTATGGACACTAAATCCGGTTAGGTTCTTTGTGTAAAAACCAGCAACAGCCCATTAAACTTTAATCAGATGTGCGTTGGTTTGACTAAGACAATCCAAATTTCCGCTAATACTTGAATACATCGCAGGTCCTAATTTCGCGCCAGTAACAGTCGCTGGGCGTCAGAGGAAACAAAAGGCGATAGTTTTATTTTAGGACGGGGTTTGTTTTATATTTATTATCCGTTATCGAATTTTTATTTATTTTTTGCTGACATATTCAGAACCAACTAATTCCAACCGCCTTAGTTTATTTTTCAGTCGGTATTTTGTGAATCAATTTAGAGACGGTGAGCTAGCTTCCGGTTAGCTAGCTTCCGGTTAGCTAGCTTCCGGTTAGCTAGCTTCCGGTTAGCTAGCTTCCGGTTAGCTAGCTGCTCTGCTTTTCGGCTAAAATCTCCTGTAAGTGATAAAACTGAAAACTTTATATTTCCTTTCTAAGCTTCGCTCTGAATTGAAAATGAAAGTTACTGAGGATCAAGTTGTTGAGGATGATACAGGCTTCCAGGATGACGAGGTAAGATCGATAGTTTCCCTTTTCCTAAAAGAGTAGGTATTAAATGATGTGACGGAATAATTCAGAAGTGATTTCCGTCTGTTTTGTGGTTTAATTTGACGATTTCTTCTGAATCAAACAGGAGTCGTTTTTTCAAGACATTGACCTCCTGCAGAAACATGGGATCGTAAGTAAAATATCATTTTCTCACCTGAAAAATGTAGTTTTTAACGTTATGAGCACAAAATAAATGTATCTCACTTGGATTTTATGTGACAGACTAACACAAAATTGTGTATATCAAATCAGATTCATGTCTCGGAATGGCCTAGTCAAAGTTCAGTCCTAAGACCTGCTGATAACCTCTATCTCAATGTTTTGTGTTAATATTGTGATAATGATAAATGTGATGACAATAACTGGTTATTTATTAAGCTGTGTGGCTCAGACTGAGTCACGTCACAAACTGCTCTTGGAAAACATTCCTGTCACATAAAGTGTGATTTGTATCACTGACATCCATAAAATAACCACATTTAATCATATTTTCAAATGTATTGATATTTATTGATGTTCTTGTGGAAGAAACAGTGAAGAAAATAGTAAAAAATAATAATCGTAACCATGTGGACATATATTTATTTTTTTTACTTCATTATCCAGAATTTATTGTGTCAGGGATAAATCAAAATGCTTATAAGAAAATGTGTCACCATAAATGATAAATGCCTGTTACAAAGGCTCTCTGAGTGAGTCTCAAATTTAGAAACTGATCAATTCCCAAAACAACGGATATTTTCTCCTCCTCTTCTCAGCTCTGAACTGTTTTATGGGATCAAATCCTAATAAATGCTGTTGTGTTTTGTGGTGGTAAAGAGACAGAGTGTATTATTTTGTGCTTTTGTCCAGAACATGGCGGACATTAAGAAGCTGAAGTCGGTAGGAATCTGCACCGTTAAAGGGATCCAGATGACGACACGCAAAGCTCTGTGCAACATCAAGGGCCTGTCGGAGGCCAAGGTGGAGAAAATCAAGGAGGCTGCAGGAAAGATGCTGGTTAGATGCCACTCTGTTACTCTGTTATGCAGAAATGGACAGGAGCATAGCTCTGAGTCGTTTTGGTTCTCCTGAGCAGAACGTTGGATTCCAGACAGCCTTCGAATACAGCGCCAGGAGGAAGCAGGTTTTCCACGTGACGACGGGCAGCCAGGAGTTTGAGTTAAGATCGCAAAGTTTAGCTGCTGCGTGTTTTATCTGGGTTCACTCATGTGTGTGTGTGTGTGTGTGTGTGTGTGTGCAGTAAGCTGCTGGGTGGAGGGATCGAGAGCATGGCCATCACTGAGGCCTTCGGAGGTGAGAAGACATGTCACTTTTTAACTTGTTATGTAATAAACTAATAAAAAAACTAAAAGATGTTTTTATTTAATGATCTGATTTTCCTCAGAGTTTCGGACGGGAAAAACGCAGCTTTCTCACACACTCTGTGGTGAGCAAGTCTGGCTACACTATGATTTATTATGACAATATTTGAATATGTTGTGACGATATTTTAATATTTTGTGATGATATTTTAATATTTTGTGACAATATTTTAATATTTTGTGATGATATTGAAATATGTTGTGACTGTTTTGTTACATGTTTTGTGTTTCGTGCCTCCAGTCACGGCGCAGCTCCCAGGAGAAGACGGATACTCTGGTGGAAAAGTCATCTTCATCGATACGGAGAACACCTTGTATCCTTAGAGCGAGTTTATCCTTCCTTCTTTCCTTCCCTTCTTCCTTCTATTTCTCCTGTTTGTTCTTTCTCCCCCTCTGTTTTTCCATTAATGGATCCTTTCTTTCATCTTTACTTCCTTCCTTTGTCGTTTCTTACCCACCTTTCTCAATTTCTTTCTTCCTCCCTACTTTCTTTCCTTTTTATCCTTCTTTCTTTCTTCCTTGGTTCATTCTTCCTTTCCTTTTTCTTTACTTCTTTTTGTGTTGCATCTTCCTCTTCTTTCCTTGTATCCTTCATTCTTTCTGTTCTTGTTTACTTTGATTCTTCCTGTCAGTTTGACTCAGACGCCCAGAATAAGAGATAAAAGATGAATGTGGAACATTTTAAATCTCAATTAAAATCAACTCTAAGGCTGTTCTTCTGTTTGTTGTGACCTTTGACCTCTTTGCAGCCGCCCAGACCGGCTGCGGGACATCGCGGACCGGTTCAACGTGGATCATGACGCCGTGCTGGACAACGTGCTTTACGCCCGCGCCTACACCAGTACGCCCAGCTCAGCGTTGATTTCCTGAAGCCTTGATGTAACTTCCTGTCGCTCAAACGGCTGCTGTTCCTGCAGGTGAACACCAGATGGAGCTGCTGGACTTCGTAGCAGCAAAGTTTCATGAAGAAGGCGGCGTGTTCAAGCTGCTGGTGAGCCACAAACCTCTGATTGATTTGCTGCTGCGTTAGGAAGGTAACCATCGATAGTTTGACCTTTTTCATCCTGAAACACTCAGATGGGATTTCAGGGTTTTTTTTGTTAATGTTTTGTTATCGAGCCAGTAATGAGGTTTAGAAAACAAAACATTTTATATTTAATATTTTAGTTTTACTGGTCCGTGCTGTGCAATGTAGAATATTAAAAACAGTAATAAATCAATCAATTTAAACTCTTTTTTAGTTTATTTGTGTTGTTTTTATCTCCAAATTGCTGTAAAGTTTGAAGAGGTAAACGTTCAACAAGATCCTGCGTTCATTGCGCCATGTCGGCTCTTCCTCTCCAGATCATCGACTCCATCATGGCTCTGTTCAGGGTGGACTTCTCCGGCCGCGGGGAGCTGGCCGAGCGGCAGCAGAAACTGGCCCAGATGCTCTCCAGGCTGCAGAAGATCTCAGAAGGTGGGAACCAGAACCAGGACCGGTTCTGGTTCTGGTTCTGAGGGTGTCATTATCACATTAAATCTTTACTCCAGTGTTAATGTGTCTGGAGTTGGGAACTGATGAGAATTTATCGGTACCGTTTCCATAATCGATTCTCAGTGAGTTTGGAAATAAAGTCTTTCATTTAATTAAATTCACCATGTTAGTTTAGTTTAGACCAAATTAAAAAAGTAAAAATCCAACTGTTAAATGAACATTTAACAGTTTTAAATGTTAAATCTGTTAAATTTTACCAATAAATTTATTGATACCAATTTATCAATAAATTGGTATTTATTAGTACATTTCCACAAAAAAAATACAATTTTTAGAAAAATTCTAGAAAAATCCCTGAATTTTTCTAGAAAAAAATCAAAATTTTCCCTTTTTTTTTTTCTATCTACAGTGCTCTAATACGCCGTATTAACTTGCTGCATTTGTGTTGATTGTGCAGGAAACCCCACTTATGCTTTTCTAAGATGCATGGTTGTCTAACTGTTAGCATCTGTTTTCACTGTGTCATTGTTGAGTTGGGGGGCGTTTTTCTGATACAAATGGCAGATTTATTTATTTATTTAGCCTTTTCATATTGATATTTAAATGTAAATGTTTCTTCAACTATGTTTTTGGGGACAATTCTAGACTTTTCCAAGACTGGGGGGTCCAGACCCCCCTGAGATTTACCCCTACGGTTTAGGGAAGCATCATAGGGTACTTTAAGGCTCTCTGGTGTTTTTATCCTCAATGAGGCACGGTTTCTGTTTTCTGTCTGTTTTCATCCGTTCATGGCGTCCTCAGAGTACAACGTCGCCGTGTTCATTACCAACCAGATGACGGCGGATCCCGGAGCAGGAATGACGTAAGAGCAGAGGAAGCCCCGCCTCCTCCGCGCCTGTCCTGTGCTGCTTTTAACATTTTCATGTTTCAGATTTCAAGCCGACCCCAAGAAGCCGATCGGCGGCCACATCCTGGCCCACGCCTCCACCACGCGCATCAGCCTGAGGAAGGGCCGCGGCGAGATGAGGATCGCCAAGATATTCGACAGGTGCGCTGCTGCTCCACAGCACCTCCACTCTGTCGGCTATATTTGTAGTTTTTTGATGGATCTGTTTGTGATCATTGTAGCCCTGATATGCCTGAGAATGAAGCCACATTCGCCATCTCTGGAGGAGGAGTTACTGACGCCAAAGAGTGAAGCGTCTGGTCCACCTTATTAATATTTATCTTTATTTATTATTTTGACCTCTATTTATTGGATTCACATCCATATATTAATTCTAGGTTATTCAGTTGATGTTGTACTGCAGTAGTTTTACTGTTATGTTTGCACTCAGTACTGATGTTTCCGTTCACTGAAAGTTCAATTAACTAATAAAATGAGGTAAATCTGGGAGTTTTATCACTTTTATGTGGATTAATAGCCAGAAATGTTTGAACAAGTTTGAACAAAACAAGTATGGATGGAAAAACATTAAACACTATTACTATTATGGGAGGTGCATTACAATGCAGACATAAAATAAATGTGAATATTTTCCCTCTCTTTCTGAAGTTAAATTAGATCAAAATTCTCATGTTTTACATCAGTTATAAATCACTAAAATTATTTATATTTGCTAAAAGCCAAAGAAGTTGTTCAGAACATTTTTGTAACTTTATTCAAACTCTGGAGAGAGAAATGATATTATCTGGTAATAAAGTTTCCACCACAGAAACAAGTAGGTTTGAAGCAACATTTATGCTAAATGAATGCAATGACTATGGCTGGTGTCCAAGGTGCGGGTGATTAAGAATAAATCAATAACTGAGTGTGACCAGTCTCTGCTCCACTCTGTAGAATGAGCGTCACTAATGTTTTTCTGTTTAAATAGTAGAACACGTTGGTTTCCGTGGTGGCGCCATGCCGCCCCCTCGCGGCGCCAGCGGGACCTGCAGCTCGCTCCGGGCGCAGCGCTACTCGCGGATCCATATGCTGGTGACAGCCAGACTGAATCGCTATGGGAACTTCTTAAGCGAGTTCCTCCGAGTCTGAACCAAAGCAGCAACTCATCGCGTCCGAACGGAACCGCAGAACCGGCCCACAAGTTGTTCAACTCCAGAAGAAGCAGCAGCCATGGACTCGAGAGACACAGCCCCGGATTCATGGGAGCAGGAGGAGGATGCCGAGGCCCCGGCTCCCGCGGCGGAGCTCCCGACCGCCTTCGCCGCCCTCAATGTGAACGCCAAGCCGTTCGTACCCAATGTGAACGCCCCGGTGTTTGTGCCGAGCTTCCTTCAGGCCGGCAGCGCCGGAATCCCGGCTTCAGACGGTGGGTGAACGGCCGTCAGCTGGAAGTTAGCCCAGGCTGCTAGCCCTGATGCTAGCTTAGCTTTCCTGCTTCAGTTAATCACGTTCAGCCGGTGATCAACACGTCGGCCCGTGTTGGTGGAACAGCGATGCTGCAACACGTTTGCGCTCATATTTCTACGTAAGACGCGGCCGGGATGATGTCGCGGGTATTTCTGAAAGTTGTGCTTGCTGTGTTGTGTCCCCTCAGGGTCTCCGGAGCCAGCTGCTAGCATGGAGGTGGCGGACACAGCCGGTACGCAGCCCGGACTCCACATGTTCTGCTTCCAGTCTCACCGTCTGTCTGTCTGTCTGTCACGGTGTGACGTGGAAGTGGGCTCATTTCACGCATTCCCCTCTTGTGTTGGTGGCTGCACCTTATTTGGGTTTCTGGCCCTGGACGGCCCTGTGCATTGGGGCTACAGAGAAAATGATGCAACCTTGCTCTGCTCTCAAAATAGACACCCATTGACAGTCGGTGTGATGGGCGCCATGCTGCTGGCCCCGGGGCCCCGCCGGGTGGGTTCCTGCAGAGGAAAGCTGTCAGAAACTGCTGCTTCTGTCCTTCAGAGGACAGCGATCAGTCAGAGACAGGTTTATTTTCAGTTGTAGTAATGTCACATCAGCAGATAAATCTGTGCTTTTTATTGGCCTAACCTGTTATTTTTGTCACCAATAGCCATCCATACCAGTTATGGATGGCCCTGTTTTGTCACCTTTCCTCATGTCCTCATTCAACCTCCCAAACATATTACTTTTTGTCACTCTGGACCAGTGAGTTCTGGTTTCTGTGTTTTAGATTCAGTTCGTCCCTCATGTCACTGATTCGCCCTCCCTGTGGTTTAATAGCCAGTTTCTTTTCCTCCTCTCCAGATTTTTCCTTTCCAGATCGATTTTATCCTCCATGCCGATTTCTGTCTCTTGCCTGGTTTGTTTTCCAGTCCATCTCCATTTTGTCCTGTTTAATTTCATTTTCTCGCTTCCTGTCTGCATTTTGTTCATAAAACATGACAGAAGGACATTATTCCAGACTCGCCTGCTCTGATGCAGGATGAGTTTGTCTTTGAAATCCAGAGCTGGCTGGATTTCTGAGTTGCTCACTTGCAGTTTGTGGAGGCTGAGAAGGAAACGTACTGAACAGTTGCAGTGACGGTCTCACCATCTGAGTTTCAGAAATGAGAGGCGTGTTTGGCAAAGTGTTCTTTTCTTCCTGTCGTATCAAAGACTCGGCTGCTTGTTCGATGCCTTTAACTAGACTCTTTATGATGGACATCAAATGATGCATAATAGTGGAAGTGAAATTATTGATTGGGTTTTGTATTATTTTACAAATGCAAACATGTGGCATGCATTTATGTTCACTTGCGATTTTTAGCTTAATAAAAATTCTGATGAAGGTTTACCACACAGGATTTGACAAACAAATGCAATTTTACAGGTTGTTTTTCTTTTGGATGCTAAATTATTGCCTCTGAAATAAACTGCAGCCAATTTTTGTGTTTATAATCTACAGGATTATAAACACAATAAAATCAATCAATAAAGTCAATAAAATAAACTCAAATTGATTTTATTGAAATTGCAATAAAATAAATTAAAGTTATCAGTTGGAGTGGAATGTGTAGCTTTGCAAATTGCAATTGCTAATTTGAATTGATTTTATTTACATTTTATGTCAAGATTTCTTTAAACACAAAAATCCCCTGCAGATGATTTCAGAAGCAAAAATTTACAAAATTAGCTTTATGTCAAATCCTATTGAAAATGAACTCTTAAGAATTTTATTAAGCAAAAAGCAAAAAAAATGAGGTTAACACATGTGAATGTCACGTGAAGCGCAGCTCCTTCCCCACTCAGCTCCTGTAGACTAGCCAGCAGCAATTAGCAAACTCATTGGAGCTGCTCAGAGCAACTCTTGTAGAAACGTTAAACACACAGTACTGTCCCTTTAAATAAGAAAAAGAAGCCGTGACATCATCCTCCGATCACTTCCTGTCGTCTTCTTCATCATTTCTACCAGTAGTAACATCCTGGTGTGACTCATGTGAGAAAAGTGCTTATATTGAAGTTTAGTGAAATACAATAATCTTGATAGAGCTGAAAACTTTTTATTGAAAACTTTTTTCTTTTTTTTTTTAAATTGGCGAGTTTCCAGTAAGCAAATGTATTCTTGTAATTTCAGTTTGTGCAGTTTTATGGTGAATAGTAGAGCCGCGCCCCGCCTCGCCAGGTAGGGGAGCTGCAGTGACCAAAAATACGTCAGAAACTTCGGTCTCCCCTTCTCTGTTCCATTTTGTTTTTTAAGTTCTGCGGTTCCGTCCGTGTTTTGAACCATTGGTCGTGGGTTCAAGAGTGAAGAGTCGTCTGTGTGCGTTTCCAGCGCCAGTGGAGAACGGAAACACAGAGGCTGACATGGCGGCGGAGGAGGAAACGTGGGAGCAGAAGGAGGAGCCCGGAGGAGGCGAGGGCGGCGGCGGACAGGAGGAGCTGGGAACGGAGGGAGGCGGCGAAGAAGGCGGCGCCGTGGGGAGAGAGGATGAGGAGATGATGGAGGAGGAAGAGGAAGAAATTCCCCTCCCTAAGGTGGCCCCGCCGCCACCTGATGCTCCCAAGAAGGAACACGTGAACGTTGTCTTCATCGGTCACGTCGGTGCGTACGCTTCCTCTCTGCGCCTCTGACTTCTTCTTCTTCAGTTTTGTTCACATAAAAGATGTTTAACGTTTGGTTTTTGTTTCAGATGCTGGTAAATCCACCATCGGAGGGCAGATCATGTGAGTTTTCTTAACACCTGGTGGGTTTAGGAATTAAACATGTCGCCTGGAGACTCAGAGAGTCGTGTTAGATCTAAAGTTAATGAAACGGAAGACAAAGTTGACTGGAAATCATGTAAAAGCAAACATGGAGGTTGAATGGCATTGAGCCGCCATGTTGGGGAGGGAAAGCTGATCAATACATCGAGCAGTTGGGCTTCTAAAAAACGAGAGTCTGAATAAACATGAAAAGTTTCATTAAAATACCAAAACTTTCATTTAACTTATATTTTTGTCTGTCTAATTATATAAAAGTTAAATATTAAGTGATTTGTAATCAGTACTAATCAATAATTTTTTACTCTGTGTGTTTTAAAGGTACCTCACTGGGATGGTGGACAAGCGAACGCTGGAAAAATACGAACGAGAGGCGAAGGAGAAGAACAGGGAGACATGGTGAGCCAGGCGCTCTCCAGGTTCTGGTCACATCTGGATCTTCTGGGTCTCAGCAGTGAGTCGGGTTAACGGTCGGGTGTTGCAGGTATCTGTCGTGGGCTCTGGACACCAACCAGGAGGAGAGAGACAAGGGCAAGACAGTGGAGGTGGGGAGGGCTTACTTTGAGACGGAGAAGAAACATTTCACCATCCTGGACGCGCCGGGACACAAGAGCTTCGTCCCCAACATGATCGGCGGCGCGTCGCAGGCCGACCTGGCGGTTCTGGTGAGGAGCAACTCAAGTTCTGCTCAAAACCTTTTTAACATTACACACAACTGGACTCAGTTATCAGTGAGGAGACGTTCAAAGGCTGCTACACTGGACATTATTTAGGGGTACCGAAGTAAAAGAGGTCTAAATAGAAATGTATGCCACACTTTTCAAATTCCTGGTGGTAAATAATTGTACTTTTAGTTAATTTGCCTTGAAATCCACCTGAAGTTTCCAGTTGGAAGGAGTTGTGTGTGTTGTTGTGCTAATGCTAACAGACGAACCAGAAACCCTCGAGTGCTAGATAGCCAAAGCTAATATTAAACGCTAAATTGAACAATTTTTTACACCCACCATGTGCTGCAACATGGTATATCGCCCCCAACTGGTCAGGTTTGTCATTACACGGTTAGAGCTTTAGGACAAACTTTCCACTCATGGTTTCAGTTTTATTGCTAACTTTGGTGAATCTCAGTGAACGTAACTATCAAGATGAATGACAAGTTAGCTCCCCTGTTAGCGCTCGTGAGTCGTAATTAACTCTTCTGATTGTCTCACCTCGATCATCCGTCTTGTTTCAGGTCATTTCGGCCAGAAAAGGCGAGTTTGAGACGGGCTTTGAGAAGGGCGGCCAGACGCGGGAGCACGCCATGCTAGCTAAAACAGCCGGCGTTAAACATCTGATCGTTCTGGTCAACAAGATGGATGACCCCACTGTGAACTGGAGCCTAGAAAGGTGAAGGCTGTTACACACAGACAGGCTACCGTCGCCATGGCGACCCAGGTTGACCTCTGTTGGCTTCCTGCAGGTATGAAGAGTGTAAAGAGAAGCTGGTGCCATTTTTAAAGAAGGTGGGCTTCAACCCAAAGAAGGACATCCACTTCATGCCTTGTTCTGGACTCACAGGTGCCAACCTCAAAGACCCAGTGCCCGAGTGTCCCTGGTACACGTAAGTCTGAAGGACTTCCTCTGGGAACCAAGCACCGGATAACCATGGCAACAGAGGGTAGTCAGGGCACAGACAGGAAGTGACCTCAGCTAGCATTAGGGTCAAACAGGAAGCGGTTAAAACGCGGGTCGGCTCCTTACTGGACCTCCGTGGTTGGACTTATGGCCCATTTTTTATCCATCCAACCAACCATCCAACCAACCAACCATCCATCCATCCAACCATCCATCCAACCAACCAACCAACCAACCAACCATCCATCCAACCATCCATCCGTCCGTCCAACCAACCAACCAACCATCCATCCATCCATCCATCCATCCATCCCATCATCCATCCATCCATCCATCCATCCATCCATCCATCCATCCATCCATCCATCCATCCATCCAACCGTCCAGCCGTCCATCCAACCAACCATCCATCCATCCAACCATCCATCCATCCATCCATCCATCCAACCGTCCATCCGTCCATCCAACCAACCATCCATCCATCCAACCATCCAACCAACCAACCAACCAACCATCCAACCAACCAACCAACCATCCATCCATCCATCCATTTTAAAAGTGTAACATTGTGGTTGTTTAGTTTATTTTTGCTGTAGAAAACTCCAGATGATTGTTTGTTGATGAAGCTTTCAATGTTAACAAAAATGTAACGGATCGTAAAGCAGTGATGCAGATTAATGGCAGCCATTTTGTTTTGTTCCAGGGGTCTGCCCTTCATCTCCCACCTGGACAGTTTGCCAAACTTCAACAGATCCAGCGACGGCCCCGTCAGACTACCGATAGTGGACAAGTACAAGGTGAGAACACTCTGGGGTCCAGGATCACATCTACACACACCTACATCTACACGCACGCACAGCCTGTCCTGTCTTGTTTTCTGTCCTGGAAGACATTCAGAACCACGCTTGGTTCATCTGTGCAGCTTCAGTTTCTGCAGCTGCATCGGTAATCAGCCTGAACTGGAGTTAATGGGATTAGAGTTCAGCCAACTGGGAGCTGCTGGTCTTACACTTGGAGATGAGCTGAGGAGGAGCAAACATGTCTGCTGATTTTAAACGTCTGTAAGTTAGGAATAATTAGTAAAATTATCCAAACATTATTGTGCGCTCTAGTAGACCCGTCTCAATAAATCAATAAATCACGAGTAATTAAAATCAATAATTTCCATCTGCATGATTTATCGTTTTTCTCTTTCTTCTGAAAACTTGATGATCAAAGTTCCAGCCTGGATTTTTTGTCTCAAATAATTTTTTGAAGGACAATTTTGTTTAGAGACTCATAATGGATTTTATTTCTTCTTTTGTTAATTTATTTCAGTTGAGAATTATTATTATTATGTCAGTGTTCTCAGAACAACGGCGTTATCATTAATCACGATAACTTCTGGGACGATTTATCGTCCGGTACCATCGGGTCCGGTTGGTTCCTGCAGATGACTGGCTGCGTTGGTTAATATTTTTCTCTGTGTGTTTTCAGGACATGGGGACGGTGATCCTGGGGAAGCTGGAGTCCGGCTCCATCAGTAAGGCTCAGCAGCTGGTCATGATGCCCAACAGGGTGAGAAAAACTCACATCGACCTCCTGAAGCCCAACGCAGAACGCCGTCACAGTTAACCCTCTAAACCAGATCATCTGAGGTTGAAGGTTATCTGGACGCTTTTTGTCCTTGGACTCCTGTAGTGATGTCACCGCGCCCAGTCGGCCATCTTGTTTATTAATTATGAGTTAAAAGTTGCATTTTTATCGGAACGCCAATAACAAAAACAACAAGTTACAGCGAGGAATGTTGAGTTTTTTATAAAGTTTTGGTTTTAAAGGAAAGGAAATATTTAATCTTTTATCTCATCAACCTCAGATTATTACCATTATTATCAGAAACAATTTAAATTGATGTGGCCACAGCCGGTTCTGATGACCTTTCCTCATTTAAAATGTTTTTCTGGTAAAATTGCGAATATTACGACTATTTTCTCAGAATTAGCCGGAGACTGAAATATTTAGTGAGGAAAAAAGTTGGATAAAATTTAATTTGGTATAAAAAAATGTAAAATTTTATTTTTAAGCGCTACATTAAAATTTAGAATATTCATAGAATGTTGAGTGGAAGGAAAAAGTGTGGCAGGAAAACCTGAATTGAAAATATTTTCAGTCAAAATTTATTGAAGAACTTGACCAGGATTGGATAGAGCCTCGTGTAGATCCAGAGGGATCCAGAACCGGGCTGCTGCAGGTCCAGACTCTACTGCTGGTTCTGGTTCTGATCCACTGAAATTCAAGCAAAAGGAGCCCAGACCTGAAACTGGGAGCAGAATCCTGACCTTTGTGGTTACAATCTTTGTAAATCCAGATGTTTTTTGCGATGCTAGCTGGTCCCGTCCGGGCCGAGCCGGACTCAGCAGCAGGCTGGTTGTTGTTGCAGCACACGGTGGAGGTTCTGAGCCTGCTGAGCGACGACGTGGAGACGGACGACGCCGGGCCAGGGGAGAACCTGAAGCTGCGGCTCAAAGGAATAGAAGAAGAAGAGATTCTGCCCGGATTCATCCTCTGCAGCCCCGACAACCTGTGCCACTCGGGCCGAACCTTCGACGCTCAGGTGAGCCCAGAACCGACCAGAAGACCGGAGAGATGAGAAATCATTTCAGTTTTCCACTTTATGCTACAAACTTTACAAACTCTGTCCAAAAAATTCTCCTCACAGGACGTGGAAAAAGGCTTTCAAGAGTCTTTTGATTTTATTTTCAAAAGTAATAAAGTAATAAACCCCCTCAAAGTTTTCAGTTTTTTAAATATTCTGTTGATTCACGTTTGGCAGAAATTTTATTTGACTCAATTCTGTTCAGTAAAAAACATTCATAAAAGTGTAAATAAATAAATTCCATTTTAAAATAAGAAAATCTATATTTTATTTCCTTTTATGAACATTGATCGTCGGGGGACTTCGAGCTCCGGTGGTCTCAGCGGTTGTCATGGAAACCCGCTGCAGTAAAGCGTGCTGAATGTGTGTAACTGTTTTCCTGCAGATCGTCATCATTGAGCACAAGTCCATCATTTGTCCTGGTTACAACGCCGTGCTTCACATCCACACCTGCATTGAGGAGGTGCAGATCACGGTGCGTCCTGATTGGCTCCTTCCAGGCAGCAGCAGGAAACCCCACAGCAAGACGCTTCCTCATTGGACAAGCCCCAAAAATCCTTTCAGTGTTTCAGAAGAAAACTGATCAGATCTGTGATAAAAAACAACCAAATCAGATAAATTTATGTCTCTACGGCAAGAAATAGATTTTATTGATCAACCAAGTTTTTGTTTTTTAAGATGAAATTTGAGCCTGTTTCTGACCTGATTTTAATAATTTAACCTGTTTTTAACCTGAAACTGTGACTCCAGGCGCTGATCTGCCTGGTGGACAAGAAGACGGGCGAGAAGAGCAAGACGCGGCCGCGCTTCGTGAAGCAAGACCAGGTGTGCATCGCCCGGCTGCGGGCCGCAGGCGTCATCTGCTTAGAAACCTTCAAGGATTTCCCCCAGATGGGACGCTTCACTCTGAGAGACGAAGGTGAGACGCCGTCGGCCATTTTGAGGCATTTTCAGGTCCCTTCATGTGAAGCCGGATTCATGACTTACAAGCTGGAAATGGGAACTTTCAGGTTTAGATAAAACATCAATTAAAGGCAGGAATGTTTCCCGCCTGTAATAATTATCTCTAGTCACCAAATTCACATCCTGCGATTTTATTTTAGACTGAGAAGAATTTGGTTTTACCTTCAGTCACCAGCTGATCTCCATCACTGGATCTTAATGTTTGGCTCAGAAAATTAGACAAAACTTTAAGGAGGTCAGAACCAAAAACTTTAAAACCTGCAGACACCAGAGTTCACAAACTGTTAAATAACCTGAGTTGATTATATTCCTTATCTGGTAAGACACTTTTGATTTAATTATTTAGATGAAGGGAGAAAATAATCAGTCAAAATGGAGGTAAAAATGAGGGAAAGAGAAGAAGGAAAAAAGATACTTTAGATGATCCAGTTTCATTATTTATGGGGAAACTTCCATACTTAGTTTTTATTTTATTAAAAATGTCCATCAGTTTAAATCTGGAAGCGTTTTGGGTTTTAAAAACATCCGGTCATTGTTCTGGTTGTTGATGTTGGATGGTGTCCTAGCGCAAGTAACGCTGTGTTGTGGTCGTTCCTGTGGTCATTCCTGTTGTCATGTGAAGGTTTGTGACCTTTGACCTCTGTGGTTCTGCTCTGCAGGGAAAACGATCGCCATCGGCAAAGTGCTGAAGCTGGTTCCAGAGAAGGACTAAACGCGGCGGCGCCGGCATGCATGGAGTTCCTCCACCTGGTACCGGGCGGAGAAACGGCGCCAGACCCCACAGCCACTCTCTCTCTCTGTTTAAAAACACGACATTACTGAGGAGGAGGAGGAGGAGGAGGAGGAGGAGGAAGAGTGGAATCATGTCGCGTGAAGATAAAGAAAACAAGACTGAATCAGTTTTTTAAAGAACTTTATAGAACGAGAGCCCAAGTCCAGAGTGTCAGCTTTCTCATATTGAGAGCTCAGCTATGCCACTAATGTAGCTACACGCCCCACCCCGTCACCATGGTTACGCTGTCGGCTGGACGCCATGTTTGCTTTTAGGAAGGAGGTGGATGATGTCTAGTTCCTGCAGAAGCACCAGAGTTAGCTCGGTGTTCCACCCAGCGCGGTTTCAGGAGTCCTGCAGATGATCTGATTTTAGGGAAAGTTGCACCAGATCTTTAGTTTGGTTCTCTGGGTTGTCTGGACCTGGCTCACACACAGTTCTGCTGCTGATCCCCAGGATGGAAACACATAAACAGGCGCACAGAGCTGTTACATTAACCCAGTCTGAAAATAAACGGTCAACCGGAAACCGCAGCCCGTTTCTTATTTACTCACTGAAAACGTTCCTTATTTACTCAGGAACGTTTTACATCAGGAACGTAAAATCAACGTTCTTGATGTTTTTCCCTCAAAAACAAACCTGGAGCGATTGAGAAACCTGTAGTCTCCATGGCAACCGTTCAGGTGTTAGTCTGGGTGGATCTAGCCCCGCCTCCGAGGCACAGCTCCTCCCCCTCTCAGCTCCTTCAGACTAGCCAGCAGCAATTAGCAAACATCAGCGGAGCTCCTTATATCAGCTGCTGCTCAGAGCAGCGCTGGTAGAAACATTAAAGGGTTAATAGAGGAGCCATGTTGGGACGACTGGAGGCAGAGCTTCAGAAAGCAGGAGTTCTTAAAGAGACAGAGGCCCAATTTAAATTAATTAAATCAGGAAGTTAAATTTCTTTTAAGATATATTTTAAGTATATTTAGGATTTTATAGCAAATGAAGGCAACATAATTATTTGATTATGCTATAAAATGGCACCATTGAAAACACATAATGCCTTTAAAAAAACACCCAGATGAAACGTTCGCACTAAAAATTAATTCATATTAATGTTCATAAGACTAAACACAGTGTGAATACAGTAGGAAAATAGTTATTTTTCATTATTTCTCATTTTATTCAAGGAAATTGTGATCTGAACATCAGCTAGTAATCCTGTTCTGGGATCGATTGGAAGAGTCTCCATCCTCCAGTAGGGGGCGTGGCTTCATCTCCAGCACAAAGGAAAAACCAACATGGACGTTTTCAGTCAAACTGTAAAAACTGATCTGACAGGTTGTTGTTTCTGATCCTGACATAAAAAAACTGATAAAGTTTTTAACGTACCAAATATAGCATCCAACAAATAGAAAAACTGAACTTTTCCTACTTATTATACAGTGCGACGTAATTTATTTCCAACTGTATTAATTTACACAACTGTTTTCCATTTTATTTAAAGTCTTGTAGTTTTAACTTTTTCATTTTTTTCTATTTTTTCATATTTTATTTAATAATTTTCTTTGCTTACTGTCCTTTTATTTTTTTACATTCAGAACTTAAGTTGTTTCTTTAATGTCACTTTTAATTATACATTGATTTATTTTCTCTGCAGATATTAATTTGTTACATTGTATAATCAAATGTTTATTGACTGGAACAGTTGGCACATAAAAAACTTTATCAAGTCATTTATTTATTCCAGTTATGACAGGATCAGAGTAACTGTAATCTGATTACTGGAATGGGAAAGTAACGCTTTAGATTACTCGTTACTGAATTAGTTTTGTCATGCGCTTTCGTACTGATAAAGTTCCAATTTGTATATCGTGACGTAGACCTGACTTCCTCAGTGCGCATGCGCAGCCTCGGCACACGTGAAGCAGGCGGAATGGCAGAGAACAGAGAAGTTCCGTTGGACCGGGCTCAGGTAGGTTTATCTCTGTTACTTAGCGGTTCTACCAGAACCCGAGGGAAGACTAATGGGCCTCCGGTCGGGTTCTGGACGGGACCGTCTATAGCCTCGGGCTTCCTCAGCGGGGTTCGGCTCGGTGATGTTGGTTAGCCGGCTAACTAGCATCACGGCTAACTAGCATCACTAGCCGTCTCTCCGCCGCTCCAGCTGTTTACTGCCGCCTGCAACTAAACTCGCCTTCGCCTCCCAGGTGAAGAAGGCCGTGCAGGCCCTGCAGGCTTTCCTGAAATCAAAGTCCAGCGGAGATGTTCTGCTGCTGGATGACAGCCAGCCGATCAGTCTGCTCTTCACCCTGTGGAAGATCCCCAGACAGACGCAGAACATCCGCATGTGAGTCCTGGTGGGGGGCGTTTTGCTAAAGGGGAGGAAAATGTTCATCTGCAGTTTGTTTGTCGGTCAGAATCGATGTCAGTGGTCTGCACGCCTATTCTCAGTGTTGAGAGGGCAAATATATCGATTATCAGCCAAGGTTTTCTGTTCATGAATCCCTGTTAAAATGTGTAGAAGTGGCGTAAAACTGGACGGGATGTTTGACTAGTTTTCCTGCAGTTCCCACTTCACATGGTGTTCTGTCTTATGAAATTGATCATTTAAAGTTTTAATGTAAACTGAAATGAAATATGTTGTTTCTAAAGTTCCTAGTGCGACGTTTTCAAACAAAGTAATTTAATGTGGGGTTGCAGAGATTGTAGTTTTCTGGCCGATCACTGAAGATGTGGACACTGTTGTGTTGTTGTATGAAAAGTGGCTCAATGTAGCAACACAGGCAACGTCCACCCAGCAGGCAACGTCCACCCAGCAGGCAACGTCCAGCAATGTTGTCATGTTGGTCTGATCGGCCCAAGTCCCGACAAATAAAGTTCTGATCCATTTGGGAAACTAAAGCTGATAGTTTTAGAAGCATCCAGAGTCAAAATGCTGGAGTCGAGTTTTATCCGACTTTTCTGGTCAAACATCCGTCATAATTCAGCAGCAGGAGAATCCAGACAGCGAATCTGTAAACGATGTCTGAAGATGGCGTCGTTTTCCGTCCCTGTCAGGCTGAATGATGATCTCTGTTCTCAGTCCTCTGCCTCACGGCCAGCGCTCCGACACCGACGAGGTTTGCCTCTTCACCAAAGACGAGCCCAGAATGACGGCGGAGCAGACCCAGAGGTTCTACAAGAAGCTGCTGGAGGAGCGGTGCGTCGCCAACGTCTCAGAGGTGCTTCAGGAGCTGCAGGACATAAGTAAGTCCATCCTCACTGGGCTTTCTGACTAAATGTTTCTTCCTTTAGATCATTCCGCTTAAAACCCTGAAGACGGAGTACAAGCCGTACGAAGCGAAGCGACGGCTGCTGGGAAACTTCGACATGTTCCTCTCCGATGAGCGAATCCGCCGCCTGCTGCCGTCTCACCTGGGGAAACATTTCTACAAGACCAAGAAGTGAGTTTCCTGATGTCTGGATGGAGATCTGTTCTCTCACCTTTGACCTTTTATTTCAGGCTTCAGCTTAAATAAAAGGTCTTAGGAATCAATAATCTGGGTGATGGAGTCATTGAATCAATTATTTGAACGATGCAGAATGAGACACACATTAAAGGATGCTTGGAAATAAAACATTTAATTAAGAAAACATGATTTCCTTTAGCTTGCAAAGGTTTCTCTAATCAATTTTTACATTTTATTATTTTACATGCAAATAGTTTTGGATTAATTAATGCTCTTGTTGTTTTTCAGTCTGTTTCATCCAGTTAACGATTATTAGATTAATTGATTATTTCTAATCATGATTAATCACGAGACGAGCAGTAAACGTGATTTCTGCGTTTTTCCCAGAATGCCGATCTCCATCAACCTGCAGAGCAACAATCTGGGCCGAGACGTCCAGCGGCTCGTCCAGGGAACCAGACTGACCGTCAGCAACAGAGGCTGCTGCAGGTCCGACCCGATCCGACCCGCTGTCAACAGAACCCCAGTAACCTGCAGGTCCAGACCGGTTCTGATTGGTTCTGATCAGTTCTGATCGGTGCAGTTAAAGGTTCTGCAGCAGCAGTACCGCCCTGCTGACTGGTTCTGTTTGGCCCGCGGGTCCAGATGGTTCTCCCGTCTCTAACGCTTCAACACAAACATCTTTTAATCCCAGATTAGCTCTGGGATTAAATCAGATTACAGGTTTTCTGTTTTCAGATTAATGAAAGTTTTTCTATTTGTTAAACGACAGAAAATGAGTTTAAAGTTCAGCTCAGTTTATCTGGAGTTTCTCTCCGGAGCTTCAGGATTTCCACATCATGTTTTGCCTCCTGCCCCGCAGCATGATGCTGCCACCACCTTACAGTGGAGTCAGGATGATCCAAGTGTTTTCGTAACGATTCTGATTCTATATAATCAGTTTCCTCTTCCATCTTCATCTCTGAGCGGCGCTTCAGCCAGTAGCGGTGCATTGTGGGTAATGAATGTTCTCTTCCTGAACACGTGACGGCGGCTGCTTCCATGATGAATATAGTTTTATAATGATCCAGAAATCTTTGCTGGTTTATTCATGATGTCATCCACCGGCCTGTGAATGGACCAATCAGGAGCTTACAGAGCTGTGACATCATGTTTATATTTGCAGAAACTTGGAAGTAAAACAAATTCTGTCATTTAGCTGATAAAAATAAAATCATGACTGGTATATTTGGGCCTCCTGCTGTTTCTGGTGTATGTAAACTTGTGGCCTCCCGCAGCATGGCGCGCGTCGCTCACTCCAACATGACGGCAGACCAGGTGACGGACAACGTGGAGGCGGCGGTCCGGACGGTGGCCGCCAAGCTGCGGATGGTGAGTCAAAGGTCAAAGGTCAGAGGAGAACAGCTCCCTCCGGCCCACAGGGGGCAGCGCTGAGGCCAGATGATGCAGAATTTGGATAGAAAAACTTAAAGATGGAAACAATTCAGAGTTTATATTCCATTTATTTCTTGTTTTTGGTTTTTGACTTTTTATTTTTGGTATTTAAAATGTTTTCCACTCCTAAAAAGTTCTTAAACTTAGTTTAAAAAATGTCTTCAATACAATTGTTTTGGCCAGAATTAATTTTTGTTTCTGTTTTAGCAGAATTTATTGAACAAGTTTATAAACTTGAAGAGATTTTTTCCTGTTTTGTCTCCATGGCAACAGAAAGGCCCGATGGTGAAGCTGATCCACTTAAAGAGTGAGAGTTCGGTGGCGTTGCCCATCTACACGTCCGACCTGAGCCACATCAGCGTGCTGCAAAAATCCAAGGTCAGATAAAATGATATTCATAAAAATGAGTTTTTATTTTCTAACCAACCAGCAACATGTCTGATTCTCAGGAAAATTCAAAAACAAAGAAGGTGAAGAAGAACGAGGCAGGACATGAAACGACAAAAGAACAGAAGAAGAAGAAACAGAGGGAGGCAGAGGAGATCCCACAGCTGGTTGCCATAGAAACGCCCAGCAAAAGACCCAAAATGGAGGTCGGCGTTTCCTCCTTCCTCTGCAGCGTCTGCAGCCTGACGTCTCCAAGTTTATCGATTTTATTTTCTTTTTTTCCAGAAATCGACCAGGAAGAAACCGATGCAGAAACCAACCAAACCTGCCGCAGCAAAGAAGGTCACCACGGGGTCAAAGGTCACCAAGGCTTCGATCAAAGCAACCAGGAAGGGCGGCAAGGCGGCGCAGAAAGGAAGGAGAAGAGAAGAGAAATGATTCTCCTGCAGACTCTCTGATCTGATTCAGTTTCTGTTGGATCCAAATCACCGAGTTATTAAATCTGTCTGAAAACCAGCAGCTGATTCTGTTCCTGTTTAAAGTTCGAACATCTTTTAGTTCATTCATTCATTCATTGCAGGAAAAAACATTTTTGTTTTTAATGAAATGAATGAAATCAGAATGTTGATCATATTTAACTGATCCCCAGAAAATGGAAACAAATGAAAGTTTTCTAGTCTTATACATTTAGTATTTCATTTATTTCTTGCAGGTGTTTAGATGCTCATGTTTGAACTTTGGTGGAGATAATAAAGCTCAGTTTGCTGTATTACTGGTTTAATGTTGGAATAAATGTTTGTTTTTATCTCAATATTTATTTAACTTGAATAAGAAACGAATCTCTTTAGTTCTCTTGAACTCGGATCAGAACCGTGACGCTGTGATGATGTCACAGTGACGTTCATGACTCACTTCCTGTTCCATAAATACCGTGGAGGGGGCGGGGCCTCGATTTTAGCTGAGTCATCATCTGATCAGACTCCGCTCAGGTTTTATAGAAACAATCTGTTCAAATCAGAACCATGGAGCCCCCACTGGATCCGGGGTGGCCAAAGTGTGGCCCGTGGGCCAATTACGGCCCCTGGACTGACTGACTGGCCCCTGGCTTCAGCTCAGGGGCCAGCAAAAGCTTGTAGCAAAATAAATAAAAATAAAATATTTTTATTTATTTTGTCCTAAATAAAAATAAAAGGTCTGAATCTACATCAAACACCTGAGCAGGAGGAACAAATCTATTTAGGACAAAATTATCACAGTAAAATATTTTACGATAGAAAATATTGGTGACAGACCAATTATTAATCTTTAATCAGTTGATTTGTCATCATTTCCAGTTCAGAGTACAGCTGGAACAAAGCATGATGGCCTCTGCAGGGTGACCTTTGGGGTCATGATTCAGGTTGATATAATTTGCATATAATCCCCTTGGATGTTGTTTAAATGTTCATATCTTGTTCTCTATTGTCTGTTTTATTTTGTTTTTGTTTCTTGGGTTAAATTCAGTTAGGAGAGGAAGTGGAACAATCTTCAGCGCTGGGGAATAAATCTGGAAAAAGTAATCTATGGGATCCTGAAAGTGCCCCAAATGTTTTCAAAGTTAGCTAAAGCACTAACCCTACAAATTAGCTCCACTATTGGCCGTTAGTGGATTGTTCCCACCACTGATTTCATATTACTTTTTTGCAATGGAAATATCAGAAACTGCTTCAAACCAAACCAAAACTCAACAATAAATAGAAATGACCAAACATCTCGGTGGGACGGATGATGGGAGGCGATGTGAATCTGCTGCGTGTTTGTCAGAGATGATGCAACTGAAGCATCAGATCCAGTGGATTCCAGATAACTGGTGAACGTTGTACTTTGAACAGCAGCTTGTTCCATGCTGGGATTTAACCTCACAGTCCTGCAGCCGCCGTCGGACCAGGTTTCTTCTTCTGGTCTGGAGGACCTCCTCTGCCATCATGTCCACCTCCGTGCAGATGGCGCCGGTCATGGAGGAGGCGTACGATGGAGTCGGCCGCTGTAAGTGTGCCTTCTGGTTGGCGGTGGTCCACGACGTTCTGGGCGTCCTGGTCATCATGGTGGGGGTGTTCGGCGGCCTGGTGATACACGACGTTTTCATCTACGGCGGCGCCATCGTCATCTTCCTCAGCCTGATCTGGTGGATCTTCTGGTACTCGGGGAACATCGACGTGCCGCCGGAGGAGCTGGAGGACGACGTGGGCCTGATGAAGGCCCGGAACAGGCGGGTCAGCCGGGCCGTCAGGCGGGTTTCCAACGGGATCAGGAACTCCTTCAGGAAAAAGCCTCGGCCTGTGGAGGGGGGGCCCTCCTGGGGCCCCGGGCCCTCAGACTACGGTACAGATGTAACGCTCTCCACCATATCTGGCAGCTCGAAAGGCTCTTCATCAAAACAACTTGTGAGAGAAACTCTGTTCATATGAAGAGCCAGAACCTGAAGCTGGAGCTTTATTTTTGTCTCTATTCAGTTATTTATATGTGTCTGTAATCATTAGTCAACACAGAGGTGATGAATAATAAGACGTAAACAACCTTCGGTTTGCTGACACATTCAGAGACAACTGACTGTTTTTACTGCTGACCATCTGTAGCTCATTTACAGATTTCAGAGGAGTTGAAATGACTGAAGTCCTTCATTTTATCTGCATGATCTGTTTATTTATTATGGAAGTTGTAAAAGCTGCTGCTGAAACAAAACACTGACACACCTAAAACAGTTTATATAAACAGCTGCTACAAGCTTTTGCTTTCCATATGTTCCCTATTTTCCACAGAAATACTAAATTATTGCCTGTAATGTATGTCAACTCTGAATTAATGATGAAACAAACCCAAATGAACTTGCTTAATAACTCGTAAAATATGTTAGAATTTTTGTGTGAAATTAAAAGTTGTGTAAATATCACATTTCCATCTTTTTGTTTAAACCATTAAGGATTTAAAGTGTAACTGAACCGTTGAGTGTTTAGCCCCGCCCCAGTGTCATCAAAGTGGGCGGAGCCTAGTACTCTGGGGGCGTGGCTAAGTGTGGGGACCAGAAAGGGGGCTTAAAAACTGCTAGCAGCTTTTCAGACTCTTTAGCGACCTTTTAGTTTTTGTTTTTTCTGTTTCTGAAACCTGTATGGTGACGTGAAGCATTAGACGTGCATCCAATGCAGAATTTAAGCAATGACTTGAACACACTGCTGTGCACAGATGTTCTGCATCGACCCGACTCCACCAAGACGAATCAGAGTATTTCATTTATGCCACCAATGAGAAAGATGAATCTGCAAAGAAGTGCTCAATAATATGCATGCCACACTTTTCAGGTTTTCATCTGTGGAAAAAATCTAATCTTATTGTATAATTATTTTCCATGTAGAATATCTTCTGTGTTGTTCTGCCACATGGTATCCTAATAAAATGCTTTGTAGGTGGTATGTGAGGATTTAACAGCTGGTGGCTCGTTACATTATTTTAATAAGTGAACGTCTAATTTTTTCCTCTTTTAAGGAACAGAAACCTGAATCTGACGTCAAATGGGGGAAATTCTAGAATTGTCGCTGGATAAATAATAGAAAGAGGAACACAGTTTTAGACACCAAGAAGAAGAATATTTACTCATCTGGACCGCAAAGAACCAGCCGAACCAGCCGAACGCCACAGAAATCAGTTTTTCAGCTAAAAACTACAACTCCCAGCAGCGCTCGGCATCACGTGACCGGAATGTGTTGGTCACGTGACCCCGCCGCCGTCATGTGAGTGGTCGGTCCAGCTTTTCGCAGTGTCACAGGCTGAACTGATTATACTCTGATAACTTTTGGTTTCTGGTCCAAAGCGGCTCCCGGTTCTGCTGACACGGGACCGAACGGCTCGGAGTTCGGCCTCGGAACCGCGTTCATCACGGCCCGCCGGGTTACCGGACCGTGAAGCGGCTCCCCGCAGGCCTCGCCGTTCACCGAGCGGGCATCAGCGCTCACGCCGCTGTTGGGTGGGTCCAGGCCGGCTGCGGCGGCGGCATGGAGCCGGGGCGCCGCTAGCTTGGTGCTGGTTCTGGGAGATGAGAAGAACCGTTTCCTCCGAGCCGTTTCCGGTCCAGGAGGTCGGTTGTCAGGATGAACGGTGAGTTTCTCATCCGGTCAGGAAGGTTCTGCTCCAGCAGAGCGAGCAGAACCAGAACCAGCTACTTCCTGCACACGTTCCGCTCCAGCTGCTTTATTCTGGGGTTCGGAACACTTGGGCTCGGTTCGGTCAGGCTCTGCTGCTGGGAAATGAAAGCAAAAGTCCAACAACACCGACACAGCGCGCAGGTCACCTGAACAACAGCCTGGAAACTTTTATTTTGAAAGGGAAGGTCCAGATTCTGCCCGCTAGTTTGGTTCTGAACTTTAAATCCACTCGCCTCGTTTTCCTCCTTTAAAACCAGTAAAACCATTAAAACAGCTCAGCTCAGGGTTTAATTTGTAATCCAATTTTAATTTAATGGAGACAAAAATTCTCCTTATGAAAAAATCAGCAAATCAGAGTTAATTTAATCCTTTATTTATATTTTAGAGTCAAATGAATTTGTCATGTTTGGACTGAGGAAGCTGGAGTCACAGCAACTCTCTGCTGAAACTGGGTTTTATTTGATTCATCTCATTTCTTCTTTTACTTCTCGTATTTATTCATTTATTTGAATAATTTAGTTTTTATCTCTTTGGTCTTTAAAGCGTTTATGATTAAAATCGGCTCAACTGGATGGAGACCTTTAAGTTTTTAATAATTAAAATAATCTTCCCACAGTTATTAAAATGTTCTTAAAGTTTGTCTTTAACTTCAAATTCAGTTCAAAAATACTTTATTGATTCCAAATGGAAATTAATTCTTCAAATGCTGATTAATAGTTAAAATCCATGTATTTTTGCTCAGAATTTATTTAATTTTTATTTTTTCAGTGGAGACGTAAAAAAATTTACCAATTTCTTTAATGAGGCAAAACTTCAAACTCTCGAATCTTTGAATCTAAGACAATTTTCCAGCTTTTTAAACAAAATTTCTAAATTCTTTACTTGTAGAAAGAAATGGTGATATTTTTGTCCTGGTTCTTGTTGGTGCTTTTGGCTCCTGTGATTAAAAGTTTGGGCCGATTAATGATGATCAGAAACTTTTAGAGGATTATTCAGTTCAATCTGGATCAGAACCGTTTCTGAGCCCAGAGTAACTTTGTTCTGTTTTAACAGCGCTTCAGGGAAACGGCCTCCATGTTTCTCTCCTCTTCCTCCATCATCATCATCATCATCAGTGTTTTCTTCCTCTGCAGGAACTCAGCAGAATGATGCAAAGAGACAGAACCTCCTAGAGAGGCTGCTGGATGCCGTCAAACAGGTGAGTTAGCCGTTAGCATTAGCATCCTTCCTGCAGGAGGCAACAGCGGTTCAGTTCAGTTGAGCTCTGGGAGAAATATGGTGGAAAATTCTGAATTAAATAGAGATGCAGCCGCAGAACTGTCTGAAAGTATTCACATCCCCTGAACATTTTTATGGCGGCTCCATAAAAATGCTCCGTATTGATACGGAGCGGCGATACGGAGCGGCGATACGGGAGCCGCAAAACGGGAGCCGCGAAACAGGAGCCGCGAAACGGGAGCCGCGATACGGGAGCGGCGATACGGAGCGGCGATACGGAGCGGCGATACGGGAGCGGCGATACGGAGCGGCGATACGGAGCGGCGATACGGAGCGGCGATACGGAGCGGCGATACGGAGCGGCGATACGGGAGCCGCGATACGGGAGCGGCGATACGGAGCGGCGATACGGAGCGGCGATACGGGAGCGGCGATACGGAGCCGCGATACGGGAGCCGCGATACGGGAGCCGCGATACGGGAGCCGCGATACGGGAGCCGCGATACGGAGCGGCGATACGGGAGCGGCGATACGGGAGCCGCGATACGGAGCCGCGATACGGAGCCGCGATACGGAGCCGTGGGTCTTTGCAGTTTGAAGTTTGTTTCATCTTTGAGCATCCAGACAGAAACCTTTGCTCATTCTTAGTCAGGCTGGATAAAGTTCTTCAAACTTAAGTTTTTTAAAGACTTATCTCAGATTTGCTATTGGATTCAGGGCTGGACTTTGACTGGGCCATTGTCTAATCAGCTTTGGTCTAATCAGAGGTGGGCAACTCGAGGGCTGGACTCCTGCAACTTTCAGATGTGTGTCTACTTCAACACACCTGAGTCAAATAATGAGGTCATTAGCAGGACTCTGGAGAACCGGACTGGACTCAGGAGGTGGTTCTGCTGTGTCGGGTCCTGCTGTGTCGGGTTCTGCTGTGTCGGGTCCTGCTGTGTCGGGTTCTGCTGTGTCGGGTCCTGCTGTGTCGGGTTCTGCTGTATCGGGTCCTCCAGGACCAGGACTCCCAGCCCGGGTCTAAAGCATCCCATAATATCTCTACGTGTTTGAGTGGAAGGAGAACTTCAGTTTTCCCTCCATCCATCTTCCCATCAACTCTGTTCTTCTAGTTCCTTCTAAAGAGCATTCCCACAGCATAATGCTGCCAACACCACGTTTCACTGTGGGGAGATTTTCATTAAAATCCAAAAGTTAAAATGTGATTTTATCTCTTCCTACTTGGGACTAATTCAATAATAATAACATTTAAGCTTTTCTCCTTTCTTCTCTGCTTTGTGTTGATCTGTTTGGTAAAACCTCAATAAAATAAACTAAACTGCAGTTCAGGGTTTTAATGTGACAGAATGTGGATCTGTTGGGATTTTACTTCCTTCACCTGCTGCTCACACAGACAGGAAGTAGAAAAACTGGGTCAGTTTTTGTGGAAGTTTGTGAGAAAACATTCTGGGAGGATGAGGATGACGATGAAGAGCAGATGGTCTAACATGGGCGTCACCATGGCAACGTGAGCAGGTTGGGTTCAGGTTGCAGAGAAAGCAGCCGATCAACCGAACCCTGATGGATCTCCAGCTTTAACTCGTGTTGCTTCCTGCAGGAAGCTGCTGCGCTGCACTTTGAAAATTCAAACTGGAAATTTTATGAACATCTGTTCTGGTTCTGCCGCCTGCAGAGCGGGAACCTTCTCATGTTTTCATTCCTTTCATATCTCTGCAGTGCCAAATCCGCTTTGGAGGAAGAAAAGAGATCGCCACAGACTCAGACAGCAGGTAGAGCAGGTCCAAACAGAACCTAACGGGAAATGTTTGTTTCAAACAGAACCTGGTTCTGGTTCTGTTAAAACACATTCAGATTGGACCATGTGTCTCTTTTCACTGTTAGACTTCAACTCTACAGCAACAAGTTCAATAAGTTGTCGACTTTTTTAAAGATATTAAACCCGACTGCGTTCTGTGAATTGTCTTAAAGGGCCGGTATCGTCTAAAATCAAACAATTTTTTATCTTTCCATCATGTTACGAAAACAAAACTGCAGCGTTGGTTTGACTTTTCATGTCTGAGAAATCCTTTCATCTCCTTGGCAACCATTCAGCTGTTAAACGCCTGGGTGGACCTAGCTCCGCCTCCAAGGTGCAGCTCCTCCCCCTCTCAGCTCCTTCAGACTAACCAGCAGCAATTAGCAAACAGCTTGTTATAGGAGCTGCTGCTCAGAGCAGCGCTGGTAGAAACTTTAAAGGGTTAAAAGAGGAGCCATGTTGGGACGACTTCCTGGAGGCGGAGCTCCAGAAAGAGCAGGAGTTCTTAAAGAGACAGAGGCCCAAATTCAAGACATTAAATCAAAACATTATTTGAATGAATTAACCTGATGAATTGGCTTATTGTGAAAGGCCCATGGCTGTATGGATATTCTACTGAAGACTGTAAGCATGACGTAATAATTCATTAACTTTATAGGTATAATTGGGAAAGAGTAGAAATTAAGCCTGGGGCTGTCAGAATAAGCAATAAATCATTTAATCAATAAATTAAAACAAGTTCAATCATTTCCGTTTGCATGATTTATCATTTCTGTTTCTAAACCCTGGATGATAAAAGTTTCAGTTTGGTGTTTTGGTCCCAACTAGGATAGTTTGTTTACAGAGATTTTAAAATTAATTTTATTTGTTTCTGTTTAGTTTTATTTAAAATGTCTTCCAGTTCCAGTGGAAATGTTTTAGAATTTAAAGTTTATTGATCTTTGAAAATCTGTTCTTGCATTATTATGTTATTATTGCCTTTATTACTGGAAAATGGAACCAAAACAACAATATTATCGTTTATTGTGATAACGTCTGACATGATTTATCATTAAATTTGTTATCATGAGGGGCTACTTGTTACATGAGGAAAAATTGAATGTGCAAATGTAAATATGGGAGACAATTGGTGTCATAAGTTTCATCTTCTTTCTACTCCTTTTTGGACTGGAAATGGAAGTTTTGTGTTTTTATATTACGATATATTTATTTATTTGATTAATTACATTTGTTGTCCCAATAACTGGAGGTTTAACTGAAGCGCTCTGTGTTGCAGGGTGATCTGCCTGTGCGCTCAGTTTGAGGCGGTGCTGCAGCACGGCCTGAGGAAGAGCAGAGGCCTGGCGCTGACCGCTGCAGCGCTGAAGCAGGCTGCCGGCTTCAGCAGCAAGACGGAAGCAGGTGAACGCATCACCACCTGCTGAGTCTGTTCTTCGTTTTGGAGGCATAAAGCGTCGAATTATGCAGGAACAGAATCATTTTGAGGAAGCAGACCTTTGGGAAAATGTCTGCTTCCCCGTTTCACTTGTTCACTCCAAAAACACAAAATCTTAAGTATTTTTGTTTAGTTTCTATCGCAGATACCTTATCATAGTTAAAACGAGACAAAACTGACAATAAGTAACTTTTCAGCAAGAAATAAGAGCTTGTTTAGGTAAATAATTCCCTGATATTTATGAATAAACTTCTAATTCCTCTGGCACCGTTGCCTAGCAACCCCAGCCAAGCCCAGCCCGTTGCCTAGCAACCCCAGCCAATTATTTACTTGATAATTCCATAAGTAAATAATGAAGAAATTATTTACACAAATACTTATTTTATAGCATTTTGTACATTTTAAAAACGGGATGTTTTACAGCCTGTGTGTTTATTTTTCTAACGTTTTCTTTTATAAGTATCAGATTTTATTTTACTGGGATTTTAGATTTCAGTAATGTAAAATCTTCTACATTTTGCTGAAAAGTTGCTGGTAAGTTAGTTTTGTCTTAATAATTTATTTGCATTAGAAACTGAATAAAATTCTTGGTCAGGTTTATTGTTTTTGCAGTGTGGTGCTGTGGTCAGGCTCCTCTGAGGGACGCTGCGACGGACATCATGACTTTCAGGCTGCAGCTGGTTGACTCTAAACGCTCATCAGGCTGCAGTTAGCTCAGGTTAAAGAAGTTTGTATCAGAATGAGTGAAAACAATAAAGTGTTCCTCATATTCAGCCTTTCCTGGTCCGGAGGAACAGCTGGAATGGACAGCTGGAAGACGAACAACATTTTGCTTTTCCAAGGACAGACTGAGTATTGACTGACTACTCCTAAGTACTCCAGATGACCACAGCTGACAGATACAGACTTCTTTTATTGCTGCTGTTGGTTTCAGTGTTTGGCTGTGAGCCTGTCTGGATTGTTCCTGGTGAATTGGGCCTGCAGAATCCTGAGCTGATGATGAACTGAATGAAGATCAGCTGGTCAGTGGGGGGTCCCAGTAACACCACGTCAAACCGCTTTAACTTGTATTTCCTGTTTCAAAGGGAAAATAAAACTGGTTAAAAAGGTCGATATCAGCGGCTGAGATGAAGCTACCTGGCATTAGCCAGCAGTGCTAACGTTTCCTCCTCCTGCAGAGCTGACCTTCTGGCTGAACGTGAAGGAGCAGCTGAACCGCCATGAGCTGCAGCGGTTCTACTCGCTGCGCCACATCTCGTCTGAACTGGGCCGGGGCCGGGCCTGGCTGCGCTGCGCCCTGAACGAACATTCGCTGGAGCGCTACCTGCACACGCTGCTGGCTGACCGGCTGCGGCTCAGGTTGGCATCCTGCTGGTTCTGGTTCTGGTCAGCTGAATGGATTAACAGGTTCTGGTTCTGTCTTCTCTAGAACCTTCTATGAAGACTGGGCTTTTGTTCTGGACGAGGAGAGAGCAAGTATGCTGCCAACCATGGCAGCAGGTGAGCAACCGTCGGTCCAAACATGAACAAATATAAAAAAATAACAGAAATACATGTAAAACATAAACATTAATGTATAGATATGAAAAATGGACATAAATCTAAATTAGTGGCGCACTGATTGTAGTTTTCTGGCTGATTACAGACCTTTTAAAACGTCTAACTTACTGATTCCCATTTTGGCCGATACCAGCTTTTTGTCGGGGCGATTGATGTTAACTGTGTGACCCGGTCGGCGGCCCGGTTAGCCGGTTTGGTCCAGCTTCTCACAGGAGAACAGAAAAGCACAGTAGTTGATTTTCAGGCAGTTGCTGAGGTTGTTGACATCGGAGGATAAAAATCAGCCGATCTCCCAAAATGAAGGAAACCGGCACCAATAAATCGACCCGCTCTATTATAAATATATAAATAAATCTTTAAAGAAATCTGAAAAATATCTAAAAATATAAATGTGTAACTAATATGGAAATGTACAATATTCAAGAAGTGAGAGTTTAAACTTCACTTCCTGGAGATTCGTGATGCAGATCATGAATCTTTATAATGATTTTGATTCAGATTCATCACTGCGTTTCTTTTCTTAGGTAATTTATAAGACTTTTGGTTATCGCTCATTAATATTAAAAATGAAAGTTCTCAGAATATCTCTGAATAGAGACGTGGATTTTCCCTCCAACTGTTATAAAAAGCCGACATTATAAAAACATTTCTGCATTTATTGTTTAAGTTTTAAAGTTTTGTTAACTTTAAGATGAAAAACTATAAAAGTCTCTTTTTGAATTGAGTTAGTGGATTAATCCTGACCAGATATTCAGATTTCCTGTTTCCCCTCCAGGTTTGAACTCTATCCTGTTCGCCATCAACATCGATAACAGCGACCTGAACGGCGGCGGCGGCTCGTCGGTCTCCAGCCTGCTGAAGGAATCCACGCAGGGCATCGGCAGCCTGCTGAAGGAATCCACGCAGGGCGTCAGCTCCCTGCTGCGGGAGATCAGCACCGCCACCGCCGTGGTGCCCGGCTTCACTCCGAAGCCTGACGCCGCCTCCGACCCGCTGCCCGTCATGCCCCGCAGCGCCTCTGCTGGTAGGAAGCCGCGCTGCGTCCTGGAAATACCCGGCCGCTCTGGTTCCTACTGATCTGTGCCACACCTTGGTTAGGAAACCAAATGTTACAAATTTAGCTTCCAAATAATGAAATTGTAATGTGGAATGTGCTGGTGAACATTCCCTCACCTCAGGATTACAAATGCTAATGTGCCAGAGGGAGTCGCAGGGCTGGCCAATAAACACTGATGACACGTTATCAGTATCAATAGAAAATACTTAAAATAATATTGATCATCTCACTGAACTCTGATCCAGAACCGCACGGCATTCTGGGAGATGCTAGCTAGCGACAACTAGTTGTGTAGCAACAGTTTCAAGTTGCCCCAACATGCTGGGTTTACTTCCCTCCGCCAAACATCAGTTGGTTCCTGTTCCGGGTCGGAGCAGGACCCGGAACAGGAACCGGGCCAAACTGCTTTACTCTCTTTCTTCCAGGCTGTCACTTGTTCTTCACTTTTCTTGTTCTTTCTTTTCTCCTTTGTAAACTTGGTTTTCTGTGTAACCGGGTCCAGAGAGCAGCTCCGTGTTTCCCAGGAGCCGACCTGCAGACGGCCTGCGAGCCGGTCTGCCTCCACAGGAACAAACCGTTTCTTATTTCTGTTTGAAGTTCATGTCTCAGTCCAACACAGTTTATCTCTGATCGTATTTATGTGGCCGCAGTGATTCCTGCCGTTCGGCACCAATCAGCTTCCCACTAATTTTTCCATCTTGGAGTTTCTGATGCCACCAGGGCCTGTTTCATTTCTCCATGTTTGTTTAATAGCCAGAAAACTGAAAGATGAATAATTTGAATAGTTTATTAAACGATTCGAGTTTCAATCTGCAGATTTAAAGAAAACAAAAGTTTGAGTTTCTGGTTTCAGACTCGGGGCTCAGGAAGGAGCGACGGAGAAGGAAGAAAATCACCAACATCATTTCCTTCGACGACGACCTGGATGGCGGGGCTGAGGATGAGGAGGATGGTGACGAAGAGGCGAAGGCGAGGAGTCGCCGCGGCGCTCTGGCTCAAAGCAGCGTGGAGGAAGGCATCGACCCGCTGGAGCCGCCGCTGGCCGGGTCTCCGGCCCAGAACGGCGTCCCAGAGCCGGGGGACACGGGCTGGGACGGGTCGCCGCAGCCCGGCCGCACGGCGCCCCCTGCTGGGCCGCTGCTCCGTGACGGCCAGAGCGCAGAGAATGAGGAGGAGGAGGATGACGAAGAGGAAGAGACGAGGAAACGCCCAACTGAAATACAGGACAGACTGACCTCTGACCAGTGAGTCAAAAACAAACCGCAGAACCACAGGTCCAGAACCTGTGCTTGGTTTGGACCGCAGGCGACAGAACCACAGGAAGTTCTTCAGCTGTGAACAGGAAGGAAATGCAGGGAATCAGGCGATGTTAGCAGTTAGCTTCAGAGGCGCTAAGGCTAGGTTAGCACTGACACTGAATCCGATGCGTTTCCTCTTCCTGGTCGGTCGGAACCGACCCGTTCGGATCTACGATCTGGAAATAAATCAGGAATATTGACAATAATATCAACGTTATCGCTCTCGCAATATTTACCAATCTTATAGTTCATCCAATGTTTTAAAACAAGCTGCAGCCAAACGGCAACTCTGATGGAAACATTTGATCTGGTTTGTTACAAAAACCAAAACTTAAACTTGGATTAAAAAAACTTTAGTTGGTGAAGGAGATTTGGTCCCAACTGGTCCTAATTGGTCTTAATTGGTCCCAACTGGTCCTAATTGGTCTTAATTGGTCCCAACTGGTCCTAATTGGTCCTAATTGGTCCCAACTGGTCCTAATTGGTTCCAACTAGTCCCAATTGGTCCCAACTGTTCCTAATTGCTCCTAATTGGTCCCAACTGGTCCTAATTGGTNTGGTCCTAATTGGTTCCAACCAGTCAGGTCCCAACTGGTCCCATCTGGTTCCAACTGGTCCCAATTGGTCCCAACTGGTCTGGTCCCAACGGGTCCTAATTGGTTCCAACCAGTCAGGTCCGAATTGGTCCTAATTGGTTCCAACTGGTCCCAGCTGGTCCCAACTGGTTCTAATTGGTTCCAATTGGTTCCAACTGTTCTGGTCCCAGCTGGTCCGGTCCCAACTGGTCCCAATTGCTACTATTTGGTTCCAACTGGTCCTAACTGGTCCTAATTGGTTCCAACTGGTCCCAACTGGTCCTAATTGGTTCCAACTGTTCTGGTTCCAGCTGGTCCGGTCCCAACTGGTTCCAACTGGTCCTAATTGGTTCCAACTGGTCCCAACTGGTCCTAATTGGTTCCAACTGTTCTGGTCCCAGCTGGTCTGGTCCCATAAGGTCCCAATTGGTCATAATTGGTTCCAACCGGTCCCAACTGGTCCTAATTGGTTCCAACTGCTCTGGTCCGAGCTGGTCCGGTCCCAACTGGTCCCAATTGGTCCTAATTGGTTCCAACTGGTCCTGTTCCAACTGTTCTGGTCCCAGGTGGTCAGGTCCCAACTGGTCCCAATTGGTCATAATTGGTTCCAACTGGTCTGGTTCCAAATGGTCCCAACTGGTCTGGTTCCAACTGGTCCCAACTGGTCCTAATTGGTCCCAAGTGGTCCTAATTGGTCCCTACTGGTCCTAATTGGTTTCAACTGGTCCTAATTGGTTCCAACTGGTCCGGTTCCAACTGGTCCCAATTGATTCTAATTGGTTCCAACTGGTCTGGTTCCAAGTGGTCCTAATTGATCCAAATTGGTACCAATTGGTCCTAGCTGTTCCCAATTGGTCCTAACTGGTCCCAACTGGTCCTAATTGTTCCAACTGGTCCGGTTCCAACTGGTCCCAATTGATCCTAATTGGTTCCAACTGGTCTGGTTCCAAGTGGTCCTAATTGATCCAAATTGGTACCAATTGGTCCTAACTGGTCCCAACTGGTCCTAATTGGTTCCAACTGGTCTGGTTCCAACTGGTCCCAGCTGGTCCTAACTGGTCGCAGCTGGTCCCAACTGGTCTGGTTCCAACTGGTCCCAACTGGTCTGGTTCCAACTGGTCCGGTTCCAACTGGCCCAACTGGTCCTAATTGGTTCCAAATGGTCCCAATTAGTCCTAATTGGTTCCAACTGGTCCTAATTGATCCTAATAGGTCCCAATTGGTCCTAGCTGGTCCTAGTTGGTCCCAACTGGTCCGAATTGGTTCCAACTGGTCCCAGGTGGTCCAGACTGGTCCCAACTGGTCCCAGCTGGTCCAAACTGGTCCCAACTGGTCTGGTTCCAACTGGTCCTAACTGGTCCCAACTGGGACCAATTGGTCCTAATTGGTTCCAACTGGTCCGGTTCCAACTGTTCTGGTCCCAACTGGTCTGGTTCCAACTGGTCCCAATTGGTCCTAATTGGTTCCAACTGGTCTGGTTCCAACTGTTCTGGTCCCAGGTGGTCTGGTTCCAACTGGTCCCAACTGGTCCTAGTTGGTTCCAACTGGTCCCAACTGGTCCCAACTGGTCTGGTTCCAACTGGTCCCAACTGGTCCTAACTGGTCCCAACTGGTCCTAATTGGTTCCAACTGGTTTGGTTCCAACTGGTCCTAATTGGTTCCAACTGGTTTGGTTCCAACTGGTCCCAACTGGTCTGGTCCCAACTGGTCCTAACTGGTCCCAGCTGGTCCAAACTGGTCTGGTTCCAACTGGTCCTAATTGGTTCCAACTGGTTTGGTTCCAACTGGTCCCAACTGGTCCCAATTGGTCCCAACTGCTCCCAACTGGTCCCAGCTGGTCCGGTCCCAGCTAGTGCGGTCCCAACTGGTCCCCACTGGTCCTAATTGGTTTGAACTGGTTCCAATTGTTCCGGTCCTAACTGGTTGTTCTGGTTCCAGGCTGGTGGTGGGCAGCCTATCCAGTGTTTCCACCTGGAGTCCGGTCCAAACCGTGACCGACCAGACCAGCGCCGACATCCTGATTCCTGTGAACCCAGCGGTTCCTGATCCAGGTACCGGACTGGTTCTGTCTAACAGAACTGGTAATCTGAGGTACTTTCCGTGGCGGCTGGTTCTTTCAGTTTCACTTCTGTTCCTGCAGTGAGTTCTGTGGAGGAGGCGGCCGGGTTCCCCGCCCCGTGCCGCTCCACCGGGTCGGCGGAGAACTGTGAGGCCGGCAGAACCCAGCTCGCCTTCAGGTGAGGTTCTGATGTTTGGATTGGCTGCAGCCGGACCGAACTCCGTCTGATTGTTCATCTTTGTTGCTGCAGCATGGAGTCCAGTCCGCCGGTCCGGTCCGGTCCGCTGTCCGCTGGGCTGCCGGACTCCATGACGGTTGGTGAGTATCTGTTTTTATTCTGGGCCGATTCTGGTTCTGTGTTTTTCCGAACCGGTTCTGATGATGAATCATCCGGGTTTCCTGAAGCAGCAGAACCAGAACCGTCCCAGCATTAAATCTTCACTTCCTCCTCGGGTTCAGTTTGTCAGCTTAACCGGTGTGACCTGGTTTGATCAAACTGGACTCGTATTTTCAGCCTCTGCTGGTTCTGCGTTTTCCTAATTTACTTTTTCTCTGAATGTTTTCTATATTTAGTTTAATAAATAAATAAAAGCTGATTTTGGCGAAGCTTCGTCTGGATTAACATGATTCCAGTTATAAAATCTTGTCTATTAAAGACGAACGCTCTGCTTGTACTTAAGATTTTCTATTTTGAGAAAATTATGTGGTGATAATTTTATCCTGAATGAAAATAAAAAGCTTCTCTCACTGCCAGGTGTTTATTCTTAAAAACACCTGCTTATTTAAAAGGTTAAATAAATAAAAATCATAGGTTTTTCATGCTTGAGCTGCAGTCGGGACCACAAATGGCCCCCGGGCCGCACTTTGGACACCCCTTACATAAAGGAACTAAATGAACTGGGTGTGAAAACTGGGAGATTTCCTGCTGCACTGGCCCAGATGAACCACCAGGGGGCACTGTGTCCACGCTGTGCAGCCGTTACTGTATCTACTGTAAATATTTCCTCTCTGCTCCCGCTGAAGCAGACGAGCCGTGAATCTGTTGACTTTCATTCAGCCTCGCCTGCGTAGCGATTCTCCAGAGACGCTTCAGTCAAAACGAAGAAAACCTGAAAATATCTGTGGCACAGAGCAGCTGTTTGCCGTGAGTTTGAGTCAGGCTGCATTTATTCACCTGCAGCTTCAGCAACGTTTCCCACCGCAGTCGGCATCACCGGGGCTCAAAGTGAGGTCCGGGGGCCATTCACGGGCCCCTCTTATCTCAGGTTTAGAAAGGAGGAAATTGGCGCTGGAGGTCAAAAATATGAGAAACAAAAACTAGATTCCCATTTGTTAACGAAGTTTATCCATTAATATTAATTTCAAAGCAGCTAAAAGCACAAACTACGACCTACTTTTTCTCAAAAGCAAATATTTCTTCTCAGAAAGGAAAACAATAACTGATAAAACCGACGGTCTTTAAATTAATGAGATTTTTTCATTTAATGAAACGGGCTTGCAGCAAGAAGGTCGTGGGTTCGATTCCCAGTCCGGGTCTTTCTGCGTGGTGGGTTCTCTCCACCTTCCTCCCAAATTAACTGGAGTCCGGTCCGGTCCGGTTCGTCTCTGTCGCCTGGTGACCCATCCATAATCAGTCTCCTCCCTCGGCGTCTCAGACCCTCTGCTGCTGTTTCTGCTCCTCTGCGACCCATTGGTTCTCTGCTGGCGGTTCTGTCCGGTTCTCCTCTGTTGGTGGAGGAAGTGTTCGGCGTGAGCTCCAGCTCTACTGATTACCTGCTGGACGTGGCGGTGCGTGCGGCCGAGCGGATCGCTGATTGGAGGCAGACGGCGTGTTTACAAGACCCGGTTCTGCTAATGCTGCCATTACCGGACCAGCAGAGTTCTGCTGAACGTTTGACGAGCTTCATAATTTTATGTTTGAGGTTGTTAGTAGCTGTTGTGTGTTTCCTGAAATGAGAGCGATGCGTTTAGTGGTCCCTCAGCAGGTTATCTGGCAGCAGGTTAGGAGTTTAATTTAAAGTCAAACTGATGATGATGATGTTCTGTAACTTCTGAAACACTCAGCGTTTCATTCTGGGCCACGCAAACATTTTAATATCATCATCAGAAACATGTTTTATTAAAGGCTAAAATCGACACGTCAGCGAGTTTCTGCCACCTGGTTTGATCTGATGCAGCTTTTCTGTCCTGATTAAAACAGGAAGGTTTCCTCTGCAGCAAAGTATTTACACCCTTACAGATCTAGTTTATATGGACATCAACAATTCACTTTCAACGCTACAAATAAAATAAGAACTTCTCATTTTGTTTTCTTATCCAGCCTCTTGAGTCCTTTCTCTGTTTTTGTTGCTCTTTTGAATATTGTCCAACTTTTCTTAAACATTTCTGTTGTTTTTTTAAACAGAAATGGGAAAAATGCATCAAAGACTCAGGACTTTGTTCCCACCAGGAAAACTCATTCACATCCTTATTTATCCCAAATGTGAATTCAATGTTAAAACATTTTTTACTGTTTTTTTTTCTGGCAGGAAATGACACGTTTCCGTTGCTTAGCAACACAAACGCTCAGTGGTTGCTTCTATTCCTGATTTCTGCCAAATCACAGAAACTGGAAGTCTTTAAAAACCCGTCCTGAGTTTTTCCTTCTTGCTGTTTCTGGTGTCAGAAACAGTTAATATGTGAACTGTTTGGACGGTGATATCAGTTGTGGTGAGTAAAGCAGTGAAAATGCCTGATTCTGGTTTTGTCTGTTTCAGTGGAGCTGCGTCAGGCCATCGTCGCCATGATGAACAGAAAGGACGAGCTGGTGGAGGAGAACACGTACGTCCCTCTAATCATTCCCCCAGAAAAACATTCCAAACGTTTCATTCAAGAAAAATCTTTGATTTGTTTGATTTCCCAGAATAAAATCTCAGTTTCCCTGCAGAGCAGTTTGAAGGCAGCATGTTGGACAGTTTTAAAACGCCGTCGATCAGAATGATTGTAAATCTGTCGAGCAGCATCCCATTTCTCCATGATTTGCAACAGGCTATTAAAGTGATGCAGACACATTTGTGTTGATGAAGTGTTTTTATGTTCGGGCTAATTGTGATTCATCGTCTCGTTTCCGGCGCCAATTAAAACGCCATTCCTCTAATCTATTGTTTATGAAAACCGCGTCAGCAGAACGGCGGAGGTAATTCCTCTGAACGGTGGGAGCGGAGCGGGATGTTTGCTAACGCAGGCGTGACCTGCTGCGTGTGTGCAGGTCGCTGCGCAGCCTGCTGGACGGCGAGATGGAGCACTCAGCCGGCCTGAGGCAGGAAACCGAGCTGCTCAAGAAGAAGCTGGCGGAGCTGGAGGAGAGGCACGGGGCCAAGGTCCAGGCGCTGGCCAGGTACGGCTCGCTCCGTCTGCAGCACAACCTCAACTAGAAGGCTCTGTGTACCGCACCAGCCCACAGCATCACACTGCCAACACCATGCTCAGCAATATGGTCACAAAGTCTCACCAGCATGTTTCTTGCCACTGAAGTTTCTGTTGAGCTGAAAGTTGCAGAATTTCCAAAAATTATACTGAACTAAGAGCTGAAATACTTCAAGGTTTATTTCCTTAATGTTTCCTGATCAGCAGCAACAGGAGAAACATTTAGAAATTTAGAAAACTATCATTTTTCTTCCACTCTACAGCTGTGATGTTCATGTTGTCAGTGATGTGGCTGATTTGTGACCAAACTCTGGAATTTAATTTTAATTTTTTCACTTTTTGTTTCTGGTTTGCCTGTAAATTAACTACATCCTGACAGCTTCTCTCTGGGCTGGTTGACCTTTTGACCTTTAAACTTTCAGTGATGGTCTCAAAACAAAAGCAGCACAAACGCAGCAGAGTGGATTTGACTGAGGCTGGGGGGCTTGTTGACCTTTCGTGATCTCTGGAAAACATTTATTACTACCTGAAAAGTGATAGCGGCGCGTTTCCCCCGCTGGGCGGCGGGTCGGGATGGAGCGAGGTCCGGTTCTGGAGTGGCTCACCTCCAGCTGGCTGAGTGGCTCTAATGGAGGCTGCTGCTCTAATGAGGAGCAGCTTCATGCCAGCTGCAGCGTTTGGGTTAAATGTTTATTTCCAGCACCAGATGGTCCGTTCTTCCAGCAGGAAGCCAACAGTTGTCGGCTAATTTTAGCGCTTTTCTGTGTGGTGCAACGCAGCACCTAAACCCAAGGAGGCGGCGCACACAGTGTGTGTGTGTGTGTGTGTGCGGGTCTGTGAGGCTGATTGGGCAGGGGGGTGGCAGAGGATGAGCGAGCCTCCATAGATGGATCCCAGTCTGACGCCAGCAGAGGGGAGTCGGCTAAATTCGGGCCGCTGCTCATTTACTGACTTACTCACACAGAAAAATCATCCAAACCCACACACCCGAAAATACCAGCAGACTTACACACAGCTTTCACTGCAGACAAACGTCCAACCAAGTGAGTCTTACAGATGCTCTGAGGGAGGAATGAATGAATTAATATCTGCAGGATTAACGAGTTCAAATCCACTTTTCATCTTTCCATGTTTTCCCTCATCAAAGAAAGTCTGATTAATGTTTGAGAAATATTTAAATCTCCATGGCAACCATTCAGCTGTTGAAATGCCTGGGTGGACCTAGCCCCGCCTCTGAGGTGCAGCTCCTCCCCCACTCAGCTCCTTCAGACTAGCCAGCAGCAATTAGCAAACAGCTCATTACAGGAGCTGCTGCTCAGAGCAGCACTGGTAAAAACTTTAAAGAGTTATTAGAGGAGCCGTGTTGGCATGACTTCCTGCAGGCGGAGCTTCGGGAAGAGCAGGAGTTTTAAAGAGACAGAGGCCCAATTTCAAGGAGTTAAATTATAAAGTAAAATTTTCTTTCGCATTTGTTAAATTGAGCATTTTGATAAGAATTGAAGGTGACATAGTTACTTGGTTGTTATAAAATGGCTCTGTGTGCCTGAAAAGCATGATGCCGCCCCTTTAAGACTTTGGTTTGGCTGCTTCCTTCCTGTAAACCAGAAGTGACCATATTTGGAGAAGAAGCAGGGATTATTTTTCATCTGCAGTAGGAATGGGTATATTGTTTATCATTTATTGTGAAATATTCTTTCAAGAATTTTGATTTACTGTTCTGTTAATAAATGGCAATTAATGCTAAATATATACATATAAAACTGAAAGTATCATCGGTCATGTCTCTGATAACTGTGCTGTGGATAAATCCAGATTAATGATCTTATTATATGATATTGGAGTTATCATTCGGCCTTCTCAGGAAAATAAGACTTTAAAAGAAGAGGTAGTGAGTTCAGTGTAACCTTTCTCCCTGTCTGCCGGCGAGGCGGCTGCCACAGAAACCCAGACTCTAAACCAGATCAGAATCGGGTGTGATCTCCATATGCCTTTAAGGCGCTGTGTAATCCCGGAGCGGCGGTGTGGTTCTGAGGCCCGGCTCCGTGGTGAGTGGACCATCTGCCGCCCGGCGCTCTGCTCTCTTTCTGCCGCCGAACGTACTGGTTCTGAATGTTTGTTTCAGGGCATCAATAACCAGGAGATTTGGACCGGTCGGGTTCCTTCTGCGAGGGATTAAAAACAGTTCACTTTCTGGCACAAAGACGAGTCTGAAAGTGGAGCGAGGAAGCGAACGTGTGTGTTGGGCGGCGGTGATAAAGTATGAATCACGATTATTAAAACCTCCAGCAGCCCTGCTGTCAACTTATGGAAACCATTTTCTCTCTGTGTTTGTTTAAACCTCAGACCAATTCTAGAAGCCTTTATTTTTTATTAATGCACTTTATTTAAATACATTTTCATTTAAGAAATGGTTTGCTTGATAGATTTTGGAAAATGATGTATTAGAAACAGTTTTTTAAATTCAAGTTTGTATATTTTTTATGAGTCACATGTTTTGAATCTTGATTAGAGTATTGATGTCAAGGTCTTATTGGTTATTGAGATTTGCAATGAGAAATCTATTGGTTATTGATTTTAAAAGATGTAATTTTAAAATCAACCGATTCTTCATAATGATTTCTTCCTCAGTTGATCGGTGATTAAAGGATCCTCCTGCTTCAGACTGAATGAAACGCTGAAGTGTCATTTTCACATTTATTAAGTTTTAAATATTAATCCATGCTTAGAGTGAATCACCTCCTCTTTGTATCCTCCATTTTGTTTTAACGAAGCGTGAGAGAATCCAGGAGTTTTTAGCTGTCTGACTGTTAAAAAGCTTACTATTCTTTCATCAAGAATAGTAAGAATATTCATAATTTCTCTTCATGAGAAAGTATTCATGGACAAAAATTGGACAATTTATAGGCCACGCCCACAACCTTCTGACCAATCAGAGCCCGCCTCCCGGGCTCCGATCGTCTGACCAATCAGAGCTCAGTACCGGGGGAACCCCGTAGCTTGGCTTCGCTGTAGCCTAGCTTCTTGTGTTAGCTGTGTTTCAGAGGTTGTATTCTGTGAACTTTGAACTCGGTGAAGCTCGTGTTCAGCACAATTTTCTTCCCGGGAATTCAAGTAAAAACCAATAAGTCCAAATATTTCCTTTAAAGATGACGGAATCGCTTGTTTCCTTTTTGTTGCGTTACTTTCGGCGCATGCGTACGTTCCAGTACCGTCTCCATGACGACGTCAATCTGTCTCGCGTCGTTACAAAATGAAGACAGAGAAAGGATTTATTTATTTTATTTAACTAAAAATAAAAACATTGGGAGAGTTTTAAAATCAATTCTGAATTGTAATAAATGAGAATCGCGATTCTTCATCGCGTCTCTGGGCGGCGCTATAGAGACGATTTCTCCTCCAGACTGAATCAGCTGGGAAACAAAAACAGAATATGTACTTTATTTAATCTCCTCTTCCTTTATATATTTCTGGTTTTCTGACGCTGTGAGCCTGAAACTGAAGTCAGATTCTTTGTAAACTCAAACTAAAGCTGATTTTGCTTTTCATAGCACTTATTGCTGAATTGTTGGATTTAGATGGGAATATCTTTGAGTTGAGGTCATTTGTCTCTGCAGGTTTTGTAAGGAGAGCGTCTGAGCCTGTGCAGGCGTTTATGTGCTGAGTGCAGCTGAAACCTTCATCCAGTTAGTTTTCTCACACCAACCTTGTCAGGATGGAAGGAAGCAGATAATTTATTATTATTTTTTTCTTGTTTAAGCTTGATTTACAGCTCAGTGAACTGCTCTAACATTGCTGGAAGTTGCAGGAAATGATATATTTTATTTCATTTGGTTACATCACTGTTGCTGCTGCTTGTGATGACAATCTGCACAACCAAGAACAATAATCCCCTCTGGATTTAGATTTCCATCTCATTTAGAGCTAAAAATACAGTTTGAAAGTAAAATGAGGCGCTTCAACTCAAATTAGAGCCAGAATATCCAGTTATTGATGTTTGTTACAGTTTTATCAGGTTGCAGGAGGTTGATCTGCAGATTTAGACGGCATTGAGCTGCAGAGACGCATCGTTGTGTTTCTGAGTCAACCGTTGCTCTGTACCCGCAACTGAAGCTGCGGTTCTGACCGGGTCAGAAAAGGATTCAGACCCAATGCAGCCGCTGCTGCAGTTCTGGTGGTTCTGTGGGAATGTTTGATGCTTAAAGCATTGTCCACATTTCCTGGGAAACTCTGAGAATCAACGGTTTTTTACTCCATCATTTCACTGACTGCAGCGTTTATTGGCTGGATTATTGGAGCCGCCAGCGATTGTTTTGGGAAATTGAATTTACTATTAAAGGCCAGTTATTATTGGAAACCATAATGTGGTTTATCATAGTTTATCATAATGTGGTTCATATTATTTCTATAATTGACAAAACTAGAAAGAGACAAAATTTTGAATTTCACAGCAGAAACATATCTAGAGAAAGAAAACAAATCATTATGAGCATAAAATCTCAGTAACCTTGAATTATTATTATTATTATTAGGGCGGGTTTATTAATTTTGTTTGTTTCTCCAGTTCAGCTGAATACTGATGTATTTATTTTCGTCAACCAGCTCCATTTCTTCTCCCATGATGGAGATCTGGTTTGACCTTTGATCCATTTTAGGGTCGGAAACAATTTATGATTCAAAAACCAATTTTTCTATTAGAACAATGTAGAGAATCTGATTAAATTATTACAGAAACAGTGTAAACAGACCATTTATTTAAAACTATGCTATGAGTTTCATCAGTTTGTTTTTAAAATCAGTTTGCGCATAAAATTCTGTAATTTAAATGACCAATATTTGCTGCCCAACTTTTCCTTTAAATAAAAACATAAATATTATTCACAATACATAGTTAACATACAGATTTAATCATATTTTCAGAGTTATTGATTCTGTGGAACAAAGATTACAAAAACAACACATTTAATGGTAAATGTAGGTTTTTTTTTATTCACCATTAATAACTGAAACGTATAACAATAAAAAACCTAAACTCTTCTGGGAAATCTTCCTGATAAATGATAATTACCCAACAGCCAGTCGTTCAGGCACAGCAGAACCTGAACGAACCCATTTCCTCCAGTCTGTTAAACATTCAGAGCTGCACCCAGTAAACTGAAATAGTGTTTAAATATTTATTTATTTGAGTTTTTCTGGGCCGTTTGGCTGTAAATTGGCCTCCGGAGCGTCGTTTTGCCTCTACAGGCTGCTCACCTGAACAACGGCGGTTCAGCCAGTTTATTGCAAATGAAGACGACTTGTGAGTGCCGGGAATCCTGCAGAGACGCAGGGAATAAAGACAAACGCAGTAATTACTGCAGCTACGCCAGCTACAGCCTTCCTCCTGAGACCTTGTTCTCTGTAATATTTCCCTCCTTCAAACCTTTCCTAACCTTTACACCCCAAGCTTTCAGACGAAACATTTATCTGTTGAACACACACGGCGCTTTCCGCTCTGCAGTTCCTGTATGTCTGTTTCTGAGGGACGAGTTTCCCTGCAGTTCATGATCCGATCTTCACCGGTTGGGTTGTAGATACAGAAAGGTGTGGCAAACCATTCCACCCGATTAATTGATCAATAACTAAAATAATCATTACTTGCAACCCTGCTGTGCAGACATTGTGATAGCCCTGATTTTAAATTTGAGCTATCCCTTTTTTTTTTTAATGAAAAAAAAACAAAACACAATGTGGAACTAAACTTCACCAAACCGATAAAATCCGTTTTTTTTTTTGTCTGACCCAAAGTCGTTCCTGGTGTGAATTAACCAGGATCTACTGGTCAATTCACCAGTAAGGACTGGTGAATTGACCAGTAATTCACCTTACCAGTAATTCACCAGTAAGGTAATTCACTTACTGGTGAATTACCTTACTGGTGAATTGACCAGTAAGGACAGGTCAATTCACCAGTAAGGACTGGTCAATTCACCAGTAAGGAGTGGTCAATTCACCAGTAAGGACTGGTCAATTCACCAGTAAGGAGTGGTCAATTCACCAGTAAGGACTGGTCAATTCTCCAGTAAGGACTGGTCAATTCACCAGTAAGGACTGGTCAATTCTCCAGTAAGGACTGGTCAATTCACCAGTAAGGACTGGTCAATTCACCAGTAAGGACTGGTCAATTCTCCAGTAAGGACTGGTCAATTCTCCAGTAAGGAC
>CAEGAD010102749.1:0-73445 GCA_903067055.1 Poeciliopsis paucimaculata | reverse complement strand
ACCGCAACAAAAACGGAAAACAAATAGTAACCTCTGAACAGGAAGATGTTAGAAAAAGCTCTGAGTTGTCCAGAAGTCGTACGTGGAAGTTCTTCATCTGTCAAATATGAACAGGAACTCGAACTACCGAACAAGAGCCATCCGGCTTTCTGACTGTTTCAAACCTGCAGCTTGTGCGGTTCCTCATTTTTCTTCATGGATCTGAAGCATCTAGCTCTGACAACTACCTGTCCCAAGACAATATTGGACACTACAGACATGCAGGAGTAAAGCACAGTTTCAACATCAAGCGTCATCTAGTATCTCATAACTAAGACCTAGCATGTTGTTTTTCACAAACTGTACTGGCAAATACATTTCAGAATGTAATCAGAATATAATTGAAAAGTTTAAATTATGTTTGTCTCCAATATTCCACGTAATTTAGCAAACTAAGTTAAGCTTCATTACGATGTTTGTGTAGTTCATATATTGTAGCTAGCGGCTAGCTCGCTAAGCTACGTCTTTTCTTACCTTGATAGCGGTGGATATATTTTTTGTGGAAGAACTTGTATCCTTTCACACGTTTGTTGGTGGATGAATTAGCTGCTGCGATTTCCTCCGCATCAGCGAAAGAAAGGTCTGGCAAATTAAGTAAGGACGATGAAAAGGACCGGAGGAGGAGAGCCATTTTTCAGAGTACTTGTATTACAGTCACCAAAACAGGAAGTTCAGCAGCCCTTTCAGATACAGCTTCCGGTTGCCGTAAAAAAGGTCTATAGTACAAAAGTGAAGCTATAACGGTTGAAAACATTGCCGGTGGAAGGGCAGTCAGGGGGCCGTTTTTCAGTGGCTCTAGGAACGAAGTTTGACAGCTGGAGCAATAGTTTTTGTTATAAAGCTGTCATTTTGTGTCTCCGCCAAGAGAATCCAAATAGGCCAACACAGACTCCAGCAAACATTTAATGTCATAGTCCCTTCCCACATCCGACATTGCTGTCGGATGTGGGACATTGCTGTCCCACATCCGCTGTCCCGCTTCCTCTCCCTCATCTCCATCAGAACTGAGAAAAGGTCTTTCTGACAAAAATGCTTGCCAGGCTGGCGGACAGCGGAGAGGACGAGGCTGGCACAACAGGGGATGGACAATGCCTCCAGAGAAACCCTGTCCTGAGCAAGACACCTCGTGGTGACACTCAGGTTCAGGATGCTCTGGAGTGCAGGGTTCACCCAGCTGTTGTGGAGCTCGCTGGAGAACTTAAAATATTTCTCCTCCGCTTGTCTGTGTCCTGTAGCTGCTTTTCTCCATACAGCTGGGAGATTCAAGCCAATTCTATCCTCTGAATTAAAGTTCAGGGACCGACGTGTTTGTACCGACGTCTCTGGACAAACCGACCTGGCTGGGGAGGTTTGTACCGTCGTCCCGTGGACATATAAGCCTACTTGGCTCAGAGTCCGATGTCCCACTGACATCCATCGCCTTTTTAGACGGTTTGTTCTTTTGCATTGGATTGAAGACCCGTCCAAAACAAATTGTCCTCCTCCTCTTGATGGTAACCTTTGCCAGAATCCTTCCCTGGAAAGAAATGGTCGCACTTTCTTTAACCTAGTGGTCACGGCATAGCCACGGCCCCAACAAAGTGGGATGAACAAGGGAACAAGCGCTTTCGATAAACTAAACATCACTGCTATCTTACTGGATTTCTGGCGCAACATCTTGCTTCTGATCGTTGCTATGGAGACAATCAGATCAGTTCAGTTCTGCATTACTCAAGCTGACATAAATACTTAAATAAAAAGTAATATGTTATTATTTATTCAACATGAAGAGATTAGATGGACAGAGGGATGGGGAATGGGAAGGAAGGGAGAAGAAGAAAAAAAGAAAAAGAAAAACAATGCCATGTTTGCTTTGTTCCTGTGTTCAATGTCCTGTTGTTGATGGTTGACTAAATAAAATTATAGCATGAAGAGATTAATAGATTTATATATAATTTAATTTTTACATTTGTGATTTTCCATACCTGCTGTGGTATAAACGGTCTTAAGCTATTTATCCACTATATATATATAAGTAAAATAAATAGTCTAAAATCCTATTTATAGTTTTTCAGGCAATAGAAACACAAAAAAACACGCACAAATTGCTAAAGTTTTTTTTGTACTGTTGTAAGCATTAAACAATCTCCCCTTCAGTTCAACCATATAAGTGAAGACTGTTGATGTAATCATTATAAAATAACCTGCAATTAAGTATGGGCAAAGATCAATGTAATTTTCACAGGTGGCAGAGGGTTGTTGTTGTTAGTAGCTGCTGAAAGTAACTAAAATAGTTACTTTTAATGTAACTTAGTTACTTTCCAAATCAATTAATCAGTAAACTAACTAAGAAAACAAGGAGTTATCAGTAATTCGATTAAAGTTATTTTTCCAAAGTAACTATGCCATCACAGAACATACGTAAAAAACAACTCCTTTCATACAACAGCGATGTCTGACTTTGTATACTTTTAACTAGTTATGTAAGTTGGCAAGCCCCCTCCTCAAAAGGCCTTTGGCAACACTGTGAATCAAACCAAATGAGAAGGGAATGATGTAACAGGAACCCAAAAAAGGAGTACAATGCAGATTAAAAGCTAGTAACACTGGGTCAATACATCAAGCTCATGAGATGATGAACAATACAGAGTTCAATAGAAGCTGAGCAATGTTTGCTAAGAATCCCCTCTGATTTGTGTGCATACACACAAATCCGAATTTGTACAATACTTCAGTTCAGATTTTATCCAGGTACTGAAGTTCTTTTACTGGACCAGATCTCAAGTGATCCATCCCATTGCAAGAAAAAAATTAAAATGATCTGTTTTCATTTTAAAAAGTGAAATGAAGATTTAGATTTAAGGAATCTTTGTTTGGTTTCAAACAAGCCAGTTCAGGGTTTGATCAGCCCAACTATTTAGAGTTTAAACTAGAGAAGTTAGACTATCAATCAATTAAATTTTATTTGTATAGCACATGCAGCACCTTCTTCCACTCTATGTGAGAAAACTAAAATGGAGGGTGCTGGGTTCCATATCAGTCCGGCACCAATGACCTAGTTTATGACAAATAGGACTCAGAGAAATATTAGTTTTATAAGCAAAATGATTCAGCCTAACTTCATTAAACTAAAGTGACAGAACACTTATTATTTAGTCACCAATGTGACTTCAGAGTTGGAAGATCCTTCAATAAGATCCAAACAACATAAACCTTTTTACATAAAGCTGGACAAATAAAATATCAATGGCCACCCCTTTTTTTTTTCATCGAACCAGAACACAACAAGAAATGTCCAATTATATCAATATACAGTCCTAACCAAATGTAACCAGCTTGTTACTCACGACCTCCAGGAGTGTGAAAACGTTGCAGGCCTGTTAGACAAGGAGGAGTTCAAATCCTATAGGAAAAAACAATGAGAGCGTTGCAATTCCCCAGGAAAACATTGAGAGGATTGCAATTCCCTCGACCTCTCCCCGACTTCCATTGAACGCGGCGGAAGCGGCTAGCTCACTTAGCTTAGCTCAAAACTCGTCAGGACTACTTGAATCTGTCTCCTCTTGTCCCGTCCTTCTCGAGGCGACCAAGCTCCTCCAACTTCTCCCGAATTTCGTCCTCTCCCGTGTTTTTGTCCAGTTTTCTCTCCCTCGAGTCTGTTTTTTCTTCACTTCTTCTCCGCTGGTCTCAACCTCCTTCCTCCACCATTACGGTTCTCCTCTCCTTCTCTCTCCCGCCTCTTCTCTCCACCAATCACGAGTCACGCCCCAGACGGACTGTCTCAGTGACCAATCAAATGGCAAAGCCAAACAAAATGCCCAGTGCGTCTTACGTCACACCAATTGCAACTTTTCAATTGCAATATTTACATACAAAAAATAATGCTTAGTTGATTTACAAATAATACAGCTTTAATTACGAAGTAAGCAAATTACTTAATAACTACCGTTACCCTTTATATTATTTAAATATTAAAGTAAAGGAAAATACTGAAGTATTTTTTTTCACAAACAAGAATATGAAATCCATAGTTATCACCAATGTTATGCACTGGTAAATAAACATTTACTTTTAATATACTTGAGTCTTGTCTTGACCTATGTAAGATTTCTATTAACCTCAACATACAGTCATTACAATAACCTCGGTTTAACACTGGGCTACAGTACATTTCAGCAGCAAGGCATTTCAAAGTGCTTTACATCATAACAAAGTCATCAAGTGGGGGGTTCTTGCCTTTGCATCCACAAAAGGTTTACTGGTTACACTCCTACTGTCTTATACGGGATAAGATCTCGTGGCACGCTTTTTTAAATTGCCTGTGTATCTTGTAAGTGTTTCTACGGAACTGTTATGTGATTCCTGACCAACCGCATAGAGTTGAGGGAAAAATTCGTTACACGTACTGTAACAGGGAAAGTCACACGCTGACAGCAACTAAACAGTTCTTTGCAAGCCCGACTTCACCAAAAGAAAAGATACACAGGCAATTTAAAAAAGCGTGCCCCGAGATCTTATCCCGTCCTTTGCTAGTTACTCTTTTACAGAGATCATATTTGTCAATGGTGTATCTTGCATATTGTTTCAGTCTGAGGTTCCTGGTTTAGAGGAATACCTTTCCAAATATGTGCTGTTCATGCTTCCTCACCGGAGGTTTGTAATGCTTGACCGTTTGGAATCGACCTTGAGGATCATGGAAAACAGAAAGTGCGCCTGACTGCACTTTGACAGGCCGTGTTTGCTCTTCTGGATGCGGAGAGTTTGCTTTTTCTCAGCTGTTGAAACATAATCATACGGAGTGCTGTGTACTGATGTAGGGCAAGAAAGCACCGAAACTTCACACTGACTTTACCGCTTGTCCGTTTGCTAAATACAGGGCACTGGCTGAACTTCTGAAAAATCAAATATTTTAGCTTAGACTTGTTTCATGTGCAAGCTTGTAAAAGACAAAACAATGCCTGGTTGACTTGTGTTACACTGCGAGTCTATTTGTGTGCAGGCGTTCCACAGTGGTTCAGAAAGGTGTGTGACGCCAAAGAGGACGAAGGCAAATGTTCAGTTGCCATGGCCACAAGGAAATGAACCCACATAAAATGTGTTTGTTTTTGGAGCAGGAACACTCACAGTAATAGCTAATCCTTTATCTGTCGAATCTTAAGTGCTGCGGAAAAGTGTTGAGTCGCCCCTCGGTTTCTTCGTGTCTAAAGAGTAAATTTTTTTCGAGCCGGAAAATTTTTATATTTTGGCATAATTTAAGATGGCCTGAATAAGTCTTTCTTATTTTTCATTTCATTACTTTTCCGCGTATTTGGCACCACAAAAAAAAAAGGATGGAGAGGGAACTTTTACTTTCCAAACAGATTGTCATGGTGGGTGAGATTGTGAAAGTAAACAAGCCAGGAAGCCTCCAAACACTTTTTCACCTATTGAGCACATGAATTAAAAAGGAGCAACAGAATGATACAGCAATGCTTAAGCCACAGTGGCAACAGATACCTCAAAGACCACTGAGACAACCGCAGCTCTCGTTTGAGAGCATAAAGTTTCTTAGGCAGAAAATGAAGTGTTGTTTTCAGTTTTGGAGGATCTTTTGTAATATCTTACAATATCTTCTGATATTAGCGATCACTAATATCAGCAGAGTTGAATTGCAGTGATTTAGGCTCTGGTGTAACTGGAATAGTGTTTTGACTGCTGCTCGGTCACATCGTCATTATGCAAAACAGTGCAGAAAGGTTTTAATCAACATGCCTACCAGGAAGAAATGTCCTTCAGAAACTAACTCTGAAAGTATGCTAAGCTAATATTAGCTGGCAAATTAGCCTGGCTATTGGCTTGGACACAGTGAAGCTTCACAGCCAGAGAAACTACCACTCTTTACAAAACTTTGTCAGGCACTTTTGAAAAGACTTAAAAACAAAGAAGGAGTTGTATGATAGAAAATCTTAGTTTTTTTTTGTTTTTTTTTATTCAAACTCCTTACAATTGGGGGTAAAACCTCGATACTTATTAGTTATTTTGAGCTGCAATCATTTGCATTCATTTTCAGAGGAAAGTTTATATATTTGAAGACTTTTCTAAAATCTGTTAAAGTGACCCTAATCAGCAGGGTTTAGCTTTTTGTGTGGATTTTTTTGGTAACACTTTCTTTGCAGTGGTGAGCATAACACTGACATGACACTGTAATAAACATGACATAACATCTGTCATGAACATGCAGGAGTCTTTATGAATGTTTTATGACTATCACAAAGTGTCATTCAGTAAATAATTTTAAGGCAAAGTTGCCACTTTTTATGCAAATTTTAATAAAACTTTGCATTAAAAGGGTCATTATTGACCAAATGATGCAAAGTTCACACTTTTAATGGAATTTTATTGCGACTTTTAGTGCACCTTTGCATTGAAAGTGTCATTATTTACCGAATGACACTTCATGAGAACAGCTGTAAACATTCATAAAGACTCCTTCATGTTCATGACAGGTGTTATGTCACGTTTATTACAATGTCATGTCAGTCTTATGCTCACCGCTTCAATTAAAGTGTAGCCGATTTTTAATTTTTTTTAATTGCCCAGCCACTTACTTCCAAGATCTTTGTTTTATCCAGGCACAAAAAGACTCAGATAAATCAGGTTTTGTGAGGAACAAGTTTTGTTTTACTCCCATTTATTAAGTTGAACTATTTTTTGTAAAAAAAATTAGCAACTCCTTGACATGTGAAGCAGCATTTTAGAACCAGTAAGGTGCCTAAAGACACGTTACTTGAAGGGTCTTTATAAATTAAATCAAGGATGACGACTGTGGCAGGTCAGATTGACTGGATCACTTCCTGTTTCCTAAAGTCGAACAGGAAGTTTCAAATATTGTTCATCTGGTGGCGATAGATATATCCTTCTTTGGATCTCTTCCACTGTTCCCACACACTGGCTGCTCCGTCACAGTCAAGTACAAGCTCGACAGTTTGTAAAAAACCACCGTCGACAGAAGAATGAGTTCCGAGAAAGCCTTTAAGAGCAATTAATTACCACGGCTGATCTTCCAAACCCTTTCACAGCACTTTGTGTTCGGAGTTATCAAAGAACGTGGGGATCACCGTGGAATTGGGTGCCTATGTGTATTTGCATGCTGTGCGTGTCCTAGAGGAAATTGCAAGATTATGCCCTAGGTCTGGCCAGTAGCAATTACAGAAGAAGTGGTCTATAATCTGTGGTTTCTTTGTGATGTGTGTGAGCATTACTGGGATGGCATTGTTTTGCATACTTTCGCGACGCTCTAAAAAGGTTGTTTTTCGCATATTTGGATGTATGTGATGGTGGAGTTTCCACCTCGGCTTTGGGCGACGCCTGTGTTTGATTGAAAAATGATTCATCCATCCATATAACCCTTAACTTTTTACTGGGGTAAGGAATTCAAGGGGGAGACCCAGACTTCCCTCACCCAAGAAACACTCTTTAGCTTGTTACTAGGGAAGCAGTGGCTCAGACATTACTTTGTCACAAAGTGAAATGAGGGGTTTTATTTTCCCTTCAATAAAATAAAAAAATAAATAAAACAAAAAACCTTTCACAGCAGCCGTCTAATACGCAATGAAAAATCAAAGGAATCATCTGCATAGATTGAAGCTGTGAATATGACATAAAGTGAAATAAATAAGACAGCGCACATGTAGTCTGGGACAATAAAAGTTTTGTTTTTCGTTAAAGACACGCCGCTTTTGATCTCACAAGACGACTGACGCGTTTAATAAACCCTCTTGTTTTTCTTGGCTTTTTATGTGTTTTGCTTTCGTCACTGTTTCTCTCGCTACCCGTCTCAACACGAATGTTTCTGTAGAATTATTTAAGCACAAAAAGGTGATATTAAGCATCCCATTATAGTCTTTGAGTCATTAAGGCTTGATAAAAGCCGTCTTTTGGGTAAGGTCTTGTTGTGCGGCAGGGTAAACACCTGCCGCACCTGCCATCAGCTCTTCATGAGCTCTATGCAGGTGCTGCCGTGGCTGGCCCGCCGCTGGTTCACTTCAAGACCCCAAAACCTTTTTACCGTCAACACTCACGTGAAGCGGATGCATTAAGGTTGGTGACAAATGACCCCTGAGGTCAGAGAAAAGCACAACACCAGCCTTGAAGTAAACTGCGGCTCATGGCGGTTCACAGAGCAGCTCTGATCATCTGGCTTTGATGTTCCTGACTCCTACTTTGGTTGGTTGGGAGGCGAGTGCATGTGTCTGTGTGTGTGGGCGTGTGAGTTGGGTTGGGTTGTCGCAATCAGGAAATTCCCAAGTAAAGGTGAAAGCCTCGAGGTAAAAATAAAAAAAGAATAGTCTAAATAGTCTAAAATGTAAGAAGGAAAACTGATACATGTTCCATTTGAATGGATTCATGCTAAAGACATGGTAATGGTTTAACTCTAAAGAATTTGTGTTTGTAGTGAAAACCTAACAAAACTATTTTTTTTAAAATCACAACACAAAAAATAGAGGGACGCAAATAATAAAATGTAACCCCAAGTTGTCTGAAAATCTCCAGATTTAAAGAAAAGCACGATTTTTGGCAAAAAATTACTTAGGCCATTTTTTTTTTAAGGAAGGCAGCATTTATGTGTTGGGGTGTGTGTGTGTGCATGTGTGCAATTGTGAGAACAGCTGGGTATCTTCGTATCTAGAAGCTGAAGACTGCTTGGTTTCTGCCAGAGACCTGGCTTGGACTAATTTAGCTAAATCCTTTGGTCAAGTTCAGTTTTATTTTATAAACAATCCCATCAAGTCATCACTGGCGAGCGCTGGGGGAAATGATGGCTCCACAGAGCTATGTGTCTGTGAAAGTTTGGCGACTGTACTCAAAAGAAACCTAGGATTATTATTTTTCTCCTCTGTTAATGAAGAAAAATATGCTATTCTAGCGTGACAAAATCTTTTTTTTTTTTCTCCGAGGATTTTTGTTGGCTCTAGTGGCCTGTATTTTTTGAAAGTAGGCTGACAGGAAAGAGGGGGGAAGACATGCGGCAAATGTCGCTGGGGCCGGGAGTCGAACCCACGATGGCCACATCGAGGATTAAGGCCTCCATACGTGGGTTATGCTAACCCCCAACACCGCCACAGCACACCCCTACAAAATCTTTTTATACGACAGATTAAGCAGCGCTCCTCTCGATGTGTGAAGAGGCATTTTCTCTCCAATTTAGTAGTGTTGTGCTTTGAAGTTAAACCAATGAGCCAACCTCATAATTACCTTCTGTTTAAGGGTCCTATATTGTCTAATGTCACACGAAACAAGAAAGTAACACTAACACCAGGACCGTCAATTTATGACGGGCTACTGATTACATTTCTGCCATCTGTGGCAGGAGCGTGTAGGTCTGTGGATTCTTTGAGGGAAGCTAATTAAGTCTAACATTGAGGCTGTCACTTTCAACGTCAACATGAATGGTAAAATGATGACCTTATTAGTATTAAGCACATGAGAAAAACTCAGAGATCTGATCTAAATACTGAAAGTACCGGCCTGGTGGATGATGGCTGGTATAGGTTTAGTGCTTTGCAGTTTATGTTGAGGAAATTTAAGGGTTAGGTCATTCAAGAGAGCTGCAGCTGCTAAGTCACATGGCGTGATAGATCCAATCATAGTCTGTTGTTCTATATGTCCAGATATAGACCAGCAACAGATGATCAAGAACAGATTTTCAGAGACTCCGATACTGATCAGCTTTAAAAAAAAATCCATGAACTGGGACCCCAACCTGCTACCTGATTGGATTGGATCTGGACGTGGCTCAAACAATTCCCAGAGTCTTCATGACTAACAGACTCTTAGTCAAGCCTTAAACTCCTTGTTGTAATATTTATTTCAATCAGGATTTTGATAGTTGTCCAACCAAACAGACCCAAGACTGTAACCCACTAAAGCAGGGCGAGATAAACAGTATTTTGTTCTCTTCTGTCTTTTCTCCAACACTGAATGTAACTCTCCCAACTTTCAACCAGCCAATGGCAGCCAGGCGTGCCCGCTTGCTGTGGATGAGAAGGAGGCTCGCCTGCAGTCACGGCATACTTCTCTGTCAACGCGTCCACTAAGAAATATTAGCATGCGCTCTTCTCACGGACCGCGTCGCTGGATGTGATTGTACGTCCGTCTACAACACACACAGTATCGTGCGTGTTGTCACTGAACTGTAAATTTGACTTTTATCTGAAAGGAGGACGATGGACCAGTTAGCAACAGTCCAGTTCTGTTTGGGTTTTTTTCTTTTTAAGATATTTGTAGCCTGTGTGTATAATTTGTCTGTACATGGTGGGTGTGACTCCATGAGTTTCCAACACACACATCTTTCACAATATTAACAGTTTTTCAGGCATTGGTGATCATCATAATGACAAGAAATTCTTCACTCTATGTCTATTGAATCTATATTATATGCAATAATATAGATGTAAGGTAAGGTAAAGGGTACAATAATAATTATAAAGTGTGACATAATACGGAATTTGCCCCAATATTCTGATCCTTTCCGATGTACCTGAGTTGTATACATCTTAATTAAAGTTTTATATATATATATATATATATATAATTCTGTTTGAATTTTAGTTGTGGAATATTGCAATTTATCCAAGTAGGTAATGCGTTTCCCTGTAAGCCCCAGGTAAACAATTCTAGGTCACAAAATGACACAAGGTAAATTATGAGGAGTCCCAGAAGACGTCACACAAAGACAGCTTGATTACTGCAGCCAGTGTTGATATTCAGGCTTTGACGGAGAGTCCTTCTGGTCCTCACAAGCAGCGGCGTGATGAGGCGATTAGACACAGGCAGGAGCAGCCGCAGCCTCACCGAAAGTTGGCAGGTCACGAACTAAAGCGTCCCAGGATCACAGCATGAGCGAGTAACTTGTAGAAAATGTTTAACTTTGCATCGCCAACAGAATGCAGCTTAGTCAGAGGTGAAGTGTGTTGAATTGCTTTTGCAGCGTGAGTCAGACATGTGGTCTAGCTGCGTCCCCGTTACAAAATGGGCGTAAGAATGTCAAAAAAAATTACATTTTCCAATTGCTGTGTTTCCATTAAACAGGAAACACAAGTAAAATAGGTCTGCTCACTCAGAAAAGTCATCAAAAAACACGCCGCACCATCGTCCTCCCAACTCGTTCTCTTCCTCGTAATTTTTGTAGTAACATCTAGTTGTTGATCACATGACTTGTGTGATGCGAAAAAAGTGTATCCAATGCATTTTTGCGAAATGCATTGGACGTATCATTTTGATACGGCCAAAAAAAAAAACAACCTACCTCATGCTGGCTCATAAACTTTTTAGCAAAAAACTTTTGTTTTTTTTCCAAATAGGTGCGTCTATTAAGCAAATTTATTTTCGTAATAATCTGCGTAATTTTACGGTCAATGGAAATGCAGCCGGTATGGTTATTTTCTTTCAGCATACAGTACAGAGATGATCTGCGGCTGGTTCATGCACAGAGCAGTGGGTTATGTTTCTGAAAATAAGGGATGGAAAAAAAAAAAGTAAATAAGGAGAAACTTGGATGCCATTTTCTTGAGTTTGCCTCTGCTTTGGCTTCACGCAGAGCGCTTTTTTATGATGTTGGGCGAATTAATGTCTTTTTGTCATTCCTGCGGCCGAGCTCAACACGCACCCTGCATTTTGTTTTGAATGTATGATTAGTAAATAAGTAAATGTTATTCTCTTGGCGAGCAGAAAACAACATTATCCCTTCTGAGAAGGGGGATTTACTTCACCAGAAAAAGATGGCAAATTTCAGAAAAATAAAGTGGCGCAAAAGACATCTTGGCAGCATGATCTTAATTTTATAAGAATATGATTAAAACAAGGCAAGCTAATCAGGGACAGATGATCTGAATGGGGAGGCTGTGTTTTGTTAAAAAACTTGAGCTTAACATCAAAAAAAAAAAAAAAAAAAGGAGCAGCGAAGCCTTTCAATTGTTAGGACACAGTATGCTGTGAATTACAGCCAAAATGCCAAACTGAACCACAGAGCTGCCCGTCGCTGAACTCTGAACTCCACCGAGCCGAGGCTGATGCATTTTCCTCCACGCTTCCCCCTCGCCTATGAGCGTGGGAGTTCATTCGTCTTCTTGTGGTTTCTCCGAAGACATCGAAGGCTGACGTGCGGATATCCACGAGGGCGGCTTGTCGAGGCGGCTTGGAGGGCATTTATTCATGGAAACACAGTGGCGACACGTTTTTCACTTTGGGTTTTGTCAAGTCCCCAAGATCCCTGGCTGCAGCCAGCCTTTGATTGGTAAACAAAATCATTATCAAAACCTTTATTTTTAGGATTGTTTCTTCAACCTAGAGAAAAAAACAAAACAGAAAAAAACAGCATCTAATCAAAAGTAGCCCGTAATTTGGACAATAAATGCCAAAACTATATAGTTTATGGTCTCTGTTAATAGACCAGATGTAGTAAAAAAAGTTTGTTCGTTGAATAAACTTGATGTAAAACTTTGAGATTTGTTTTGTCATGCGACTACAGGAACATTTAGTTTACATACTTCAGGAATTAGAACAACTTAAAACCCAGAGAAACTCGTCTAGAGAAACTGCTCATTACATTCAGGACCATCTACTTTGTGGAATCAAACATGGAGAACCAACATCTAGTTTTATCAGGTCATGAATCCAGAAAAGTCCCATACTAGTTTATAATTTATTAATACTAAACATGGGGAGCTGTGGTAGCGCAGGGGTTAAGCACAGCCTATGTAAGGCAGGATTAGTCCTCGACACGGCCGCCGCAGGTTCGATTCCCAGCCTGGAGACCCTTGTCGCATGCCTTCCCTCTCTGTCATTACCCACTTTCCTGTCATAGCACTCTCAAGTAAAGGCCATAAAAAAACACGGGGAACCAATATGTAGTTTTCTATACTTTTATTTTTCTCTTGTTCTTTTATTTTGTATTTCCTCTAACTCATGTAAAGCACGTTGAATTGGCTTGTTGCTGAAATTATGCTATGTAAAAAAACTTACCTTACTTTTCTATTTGTGCATTTTAAAGATCAATATGTTCCTATTTTGAATTAAAATCTTACATTTTATTCAACAACCAGGTGTTTGGAGCCTCCACTCCTGCTTTGTTACTATTTAACTAGCTGTTGTGGCTAACCCTTTTTTTTTTTCTTCTTTTTTTAGCTGGAAAAGGGGTCATGGGAAGGCACAAATTCAAGAGCTGGGAAGCACACCCCAATAGACACACACACACATGAATGCTCAGTGGTACTTGCGTTCCTCTGGCACACAGAGCACAACCTTCACTCCAACAGCCGCGGGGGAATTGGTAATGGTCTCCTGGCTGTGAGCCGGGCTTCTAGCACCACTCTTCATTGAGATCCCATATTGAGAGAGATTTTTCTTTCTTTCCTTCTTCCTTTCTTTCTTTCTTTTTTTTGTCTCACCTTGCTGCGTTTTCACCATGTTTTCGTCTCGTGCTAAGAGAGTAATCATAGTAAAACATAGCGCAAGGGAGGGCCGTGTGTTTGTCTAAGCGTGGTTTTTAAACTGCACACGCTGGATTCCTGATTTGCGCATTCGGGCCTGAAATCTCATGACAAGTCCGCTAATGGCTTTACAACTACCTGTCGCCACGGCAGCATGTCGTCATGGCAGCATGGGAAGCCAGAAGAAGTGCACCCTTGGAGAACAATGTGAGTGTGCTGAGTGTCTTCGGGATTAGGACCACAAGGCTATTTTTCATCCTGCCGATAGCCCACCAAGAAAAGGAGTAATGGGGAATCTAATCTCCCTTCAGCACTTTAGGCCAAGGACAAGAGTGGAAGGCCTATCTGTGTTTATGTGCGTGTGTGGGTATGTGTGTTCCCCTTTTTATTGGCGTTTTTAGGAGATTAGAGACTAGATGGTGCATGCTAACAAGTGCTGCCACAGAATATCAATCAGAGGCCTCAGCTTTGCCAGTGCTTAGTCTGAGGAGTGCATCAGTATTCACGACATGTTCCCACGAAAACAGCAACACACCAGCTTCATCTTCAGCTTGAGTCATAAGCGTCCCTCAATAAGATTAGAACAAGCTGCCCCAGAAACGTTGCTTTTCCCCCAAATTTTTTGTTCCTTACCAGCCAGAATTTCATCTTAAATATTTTTAAGAAGAGTTCGGATAAGCAGAAACAGGGGGAGAGACGTTCGCACTGAAGCACAGCATGACGCGCCCCTGAAAAAGGCTGACTCCTTTCACGTCCACTCAGTGTGTTCATGTTTGTCTGACTTAGCCAGTTCTCTTTGGTTTAGTTTATGTAAATTGAAGCAAACATGGAGAAGAAGTAAACTGAACTTTAATTTTCCCGCAGAAGTTGGAAACTACGACACTGCGCTGGCTGCAAACGACAAAGCCAGTAGAATTTGTTGGATGTTTCATTCGGTGTCAGGCGAGGGTAATGATACAACAGCGATTTTTTTATTTTTTTTATTTGTAGTGTTTTACAGTTAAACATGATCAGTACTGATGTAATGGCGTACAGACTGGTGTAAAAGCTTTACAAGCATCAAAATATCTGTTTGATTTAATGCGTCCTAATGAGTAAATGTACTTCTGAAAAAGAGATATGTTTTATTAAACTTAGCACAAAAAGTAAGGTCGTGTTTTGGTTGCTCATTTCAATTTGGAAATTTTATAAAAAAATAATTTCCAGATTGTTTTGTGGGGTAAAACTATACAAAATTTTCCAAAACAGGAGGAACTTAGTAGTGTGTGCGTGAGGGAAGTTAAGCCTCTTACTCCTGCTGCTCACCTGCTTGGTCTCACATCATCAAACAGCATGTTGCACTTCAGCTGCAGTGCCTATAAAAAGTGCTCAATCCCCGCTGGCTGTTTTATCTTTTTATTGCTTTTACAAGTCAGACATTATTTGAGAACTTTTTATAGGCACTGTAACACGGTTGCGTCGGCCACGCAGTAACCAGCATGCCCAGTTTGACTCCACATTAAATGGGATGGAGGTAAAGACTGCAGGCGAATCACTCACTCCTTTCTGCTCACAGATTTTGGAGCTTTATTTGTCAAGATAAGATTATCACTAAAATAGAATAAACACTGAAACCTAAAGGTTCAGTATGTAACTTGGTTTTTTTTTAATAAAGTATGTTTTTTTTTACATATTAGTCATGACAGCATCTTATGAGTCAGAATTTGTGAAAAAGATTTATCATTTCATTGACTGTTGCCGTCTGAAGAAATGCACTGCTCCTGACTCGTCCAGACCAAACAAAAACAACCAATCGGAGCCAGAAGGAGGGACTTGGCGCTGTCAATCAAACTCACCATTACAGAAAACTATCGTTATCATTGGTTGCCATGCTAACTAGTCTTGGCATCTACATCTTTGTCTCTAATACAAAGATGTGATGCCCTACATCATCACTCAGCTGAATTAATTTTACTTTAAGTATTTAAGTATGAAACAAAAATAATACACTTAAACACTAAAACCCAGATGCCTGATGTTTCTAGTTAGGATTTTGGCCACATGTAACCATGGAAACATGATGCAGGATTTGAAATAAATAAAAACAAAAAAACTCATTAAATATAATTTAAGGCTTGTACAACACCATCAAGATAATGTTGACAATAATTTATGACTTTGTGCCTGTACATGCATATATATAACAAATTTAACATGAGAAACTCAAACATGAATAATTTCTTAAACTTAGGACTGTTTCTTCACACACTCACAGAAACCTCTATACACATAAAACCCAAGAAACAAAAATCCCACAAGATCTATTATTTATCCTGAAATACACCATGCTTTGTAACTATTTTTCTTTTCAATCCTTATTTCCATCCATCTACCCATCTTCCATGCTTCTGGATATGTTGCTATTCTTTAATTAAGAGGCCCTCCCACACACACGCACACACGAGACAGATCACCGATCCATTGCAGAGCAGAGACAGACACATGGGATAAATCAGAGCGGCTTATTACCCAAACATGCGTGTGTTAAGTGGGAGGCAGCAAAAGGAAAGAACAAGCAACTTGCTAAATATTTAAACCACAGTCTAACGGTATTGGCCAAAATTTTCAAAACGGGCATAAATCTTGTTTTCAACAAACTTTACTACTTCAGTTGCCCAGAACTTATAAGAAAGACTAGTGAGAAAAAATTTAAAACAAGTTTGAGACGTTTAGAAAACGGTCTGCTTGGAGAACAGAAGTTACATGCCAGCATCCTGAGATGCTTCTGCACCAAATGATCAACCTGGAAAAGCTTTACTTTGACCAAGGTAACATAAAGTGGCCCAGGAATTGAGTCATTGAATTTCTGGGGCCTTAACCACGACATTCCCTTTGAGACCCTATTGATTGTTTCTCTCTAACTTCATGTAGTTCTCTAAAAGCTATTGAATCATAAACTATTAAAAGTTCAGTTTCAATTCTCATGGAAACAGTTGTCAAAAAACATAATTTCTCATCCAATCTCACCAACTGTACAACACAACAATTTCCAATATATATACATATATATATATATAAAAGAAAAATTCATTTACGTAGCTACTCTCCCAAATGTTGCCCCAAGTTCTTCATATCCACACTCAGAACCAGGACGCATAGGATTAATCCATATAACAAAGTGGCTCACTGAGCGGTTTTTTAAGGAGGAAAGAGGAGGCAATGCCCCGTGTTTTCTAAATTGGAGAGTGGAGGGCCTTTCAGAGAGAAAACACGCTGATTGCTGCATTGTAAAAGTGGCTTTCGATTCCCTTTCCCGCTTTAATCTATGGGACTCAACAGTGGCCCTTTCTCCCGCTGACGCCAATTGAGTCTCCAAGAAGACTCGTATCACCAGCGAGCGGGGTTTAATTGTGAATTCAGTCAGTTATTAAAGGAGCCAGGCCCCGCTGAATTGGGGACTTGTGGGCCAGTCCTTCACTGCTTTTGACCATTACGGCTCTTTCTTCCTCGACTGTTGTTGTTTGCAGTGCATAGACGTAGGATGAATGTAGACTCCCCACTATAGGGGTCTTTCTTTTCCCTCCTCCCTTTGCTTTTTAGCTCCTCTTCTCCTACTGGCTTCCAGGGAACACAATTATTGTGAGGAATTTTATGGGAGGATGGAGCCGTGGCAGAGGATGGAGGGCGAGCAGGCCAGTGAGGCTATTATCTGTCCCATGGAGATGAATGGTTGCACCCTCCCAGAGCGAGCACAAAAGCGATGGTCAGACCCGTTGGGAAGTGCAGCCCCACTGCGAACGCTCGCGATTAGCAGGTGGTGGCTTAATGTCTGAAGATGTTCACCCCACAAACGGTTCGCGTCAGTAAGATTTGGCTGATCATTACAGTTCACGTTTGGCTTTGTTTCTAACTAGCTATAAGGGAGAAACAAATTTGTTGCGTAAGCAATGTTGGACGTTTCCTGTTTTCTTAAAAAGCAACATCAGTGTTTGTTGTTTTGTAAGAAAGGGCGATCAATATTCTGACATGCCAACTGGTTCCCAGTGGCATAAAGAATAATGTACAGTTGAAGCCACCGTTTCACTCTTTTATTTATTTTTTTCTGTACTTTTGAGTACTTCCCCAATAGCATTGGGTAAGGACACTACTATTTTTGCAAGTGAAATATTTGCCCCCAAAGTGGAAGTGTTTAACTTTCTCTTCCTGTCTTGCTCGTGACATTGCTGCAGGTACAAACAAAACAGACATCGGTCCTATCTTGGTTGGACAGTCGCACAAAATTGCTTGCGAGGAATTGACCTAGACCAGTGCTAACCTCTGCATCCGTCATCCAACCAATTAATAATGATTTGATTCAGGTGTGCTTAACCAGAAGACTGAAAACATTTAGGACTCTGGCCTTTTGAGGACCTATAAGCACATTGGAAGGGAACTGGAGGAAAGGGTGAAAGGTGAAACCTTGTTTTTTTTTTTTTTTTGTACTGCAATGGTTAACATGAATACATGTACACAGTGTGACTGAGAATGTTTTAAGGTTAGTATCTGAGATAACCAGTTCCCTTTTTGACGTTCAACTTTTAACAAATGAAGTAAATTTGCAGGAGCAGCCACCCATCGCTCCCTTTCGCTGCAGCATCATTGCACAAAAGTAGACGGAGAAAACTGAGCCGCTCTGTGTAGTCACAAGGCACTGATCAGTCTGTGCCTTGTGAGCCAGGATGCGTTAACAGGGAGCCTTTAATTTCTGACAGGGTGGGGAGTGGAGGGGACGAAGGGTGGGAGTGGGGTCAGCCTGTGGAGTGCACCGAACTGGCAGCCATGCAGTCCATTGTTGGTGTTTGTTAACAGGTGTGTCTGTTTAAATGGGAGCTTTTCAGCCGAGCTGCTACAAGAGCCCATGAGGCCCGAGCACCTCTCACCCACTCACAGCGTTCTCATCAATGACACCTTTTCAGCTGCCTGGGGGTGGGGGGTGGAGGGGTGGAGGAGGGTGTGAAGGGAAGGCGGAGGAAAGGAGGATGAAGAGGCCTGCTCGGAGATTAGGGCTGAGAGGAGAGACCCAATCACTGTGCAGGGGTACATTTTTTGGCAGGTACATTAAGTCAGTGAGAATAGATTTCAAGTTGAATGGAAATAACAGAACAGTAGTTAGCACTGTTGCCTCACAGCTAGCAGATATCCTTGTTAAATCTTACTCTGGAGCCTTGTCTGTGTGGAGCCGCATGATCTATTCCAGTCTCCTATAGGGGCATTATGTGTTTTCCAGGCACATAAAGTGAAGTTTTATAGCATAATCAAGTAATTACGATACCTACAGTTGTTGCAAAATATGCTGTATATTTAACACCCTAAAATTGGACCTCTGTCTCTTTAAAAATTCCTATTCTTTCTGAAATTCTGCCTTCTGCAAATCATGACATTAACCCCTCAACAATGCTTATACCAGCGTGGCACTGAGAAGTAGCTCCTGTAATGAGCTCAGCAGTTACACCAGGCATGTGCTAATTGCTGGTGGCTAGTCTCAAGGAGCTGAGTGGAGAAGGAGTGTGGGAGAGCTGCTCTGTAACACAGAAGCTTGTAAAATGCAGCTCTGAGGAGGAGCTTCATCCTCGAAGGCGGGGCTAGGTCCACCCAGGTGTTTTGCACAGCTGAACGGTTGCCAAGGGAGATTAAAGGATTTCTCATGAAAGAATCAAAGCGACACTCCAGGTATGTTTTTGATGAGGGAATAACTGTCTTTTTTCTTTTTTTTTGGACGTCTCTCCATGTCCCTAAAAGCTCAAGTCCTTCCCACCCTGCCTCTTCTGATCAGGACGAGCAAATATGGTAAATAATTTTACTATTTTGATTCTGGCCTGGAGACAAAAAGTGTCTTAATCTCACTTTTAGAATCCTTTGCTATCTGCTAAACTTTGTCAATATTCTGCTAATGTAAGAACTACAGGGAGCCAGTGTAGGGACTTTAAAACTGGGGCAATGTGCTCTATATTCCTGGTTTTAGTCAGAATGTCAGCAACAGCATTCTTGATCAACATGATCTCATCCACAGCAAGAACACAAAGGATCAACTCCATTCAAAGCTGGTCTTCTCTTCAGAACAAATCTCAGTTTTCGAACACCTACGTATCGGCTCTCAAACACCAGAGCAAGTTTAACTTGGTAAATAAAGCAGAATTTCCATCATTTCACCACCAATATTTATTTTTTCAAGCGTGCGATTCCAAACGAAACTTTTTTAACATGGACAGTTTGGTGAGATGCAAATGAGAGTGTGGGGCATCGATCCAAAGCGTCAGTCACTCTACATTTTCATCTTCCAACCGTACAAAGATTGCCAGTTCTCAAGGAAGACAACTTGCATTATTACAAATTTGGTCACACATCATTTGTCAGGGAGCAGGTCATTTAAAAACAATAACCCTGCGACTGAGATTTGTTGGACGGCGAAGTTGTACTTTGGGGTTGTGGGGGATCATGAAGACCCTGGAGCGACCCGCGTGACTCATCTGCACATGGATTACAAGTCTTTATCCGGGAGAAATTTGCTTACTGATTATGATTAGGGGGGAAAAACAATATTTGCTGTTCAACTCACAGAGAAAACAAAGGTTTCCAAAAGAAATTAGCTGGGACAAAGACTGACACTGTGTGTGTGTTTTTAGAGCATTATTAGTCTCTGTACTCGTGCCCAAAGACTTTAGCCAGTGGAAGCTCTTCGCTCCTCTCCGAGGCCATGAATGTGGGGAGGAAATCATCCTCTCGTTGCGTGAGACCAGACGATCGTTTGCCACAGTCAGTGACTGCTCTCGTCAGCACGGCATTAATTAGGCATGAATACAAATCATAAACAATAAACACATGGCCACAAGAGCCACAACTACCTCCCAAATCAATTCAGAGCCTCGCCAAAGAGAGTAAATACAATAATCTGTTCAAGATTTCTTTCGCCCCAAACTAGACAGACAGCTGAGTGTTAGAAGAAAGTAAAGTTGTTTTGTTTTTTTTCCCAGAGAGAAGGGTATGAAGATGGAAACATGGAGACCAGTATTGGTTTATGCTTCACACAGCAGCAGGCGTAGGCTAGCGAGAAATTTGTAAAGTAGGACAAATTTAATACAATAGTTTTCACCAAATGAATTTTTCTTGTCCAACTGCTACTGAAGTCACACCAAACCAGGACTGTGTCGCTCCAAAACCTTTCATTTGTTTTTGCACAGTTAGACAGACCTAGACTTAAGTTCTTCCAATCGTAATCCTGCATCATAGCCAAAGTCCACGTGAACCACTTATGAACTGATGGACAGACTTTCTCCTTCAGGATTTTCTGTTAGAGAGCAACACACATGGCAAGTTTCTCTTCCCAGCTTGCAAAAGTACTTCGTGCAAATGGCTGTAAAAGGCCATTACAGAGAAATTACAGAAATTGAAGAAAATCTGCAAAGGAAAAAAAAATCAACCCCCCAACATCTAGAAAGCAATAAAACTAAACTTAAAGCAAAATATGGAGAGCAATGTTCTGTTCCTGCTGAGACACACTCTGCACCATCCTCGCTTTATACAGGAAGCTCCCCTATAGAAGAGACCATCATTAGTTAGTTTTCGCTCACAGTTGCAAATTTCAAATACTCCATGGTATATATAATATCTACCAAAATAGATTAAAACAAACATGAGACAAATTATCTGGTTGCAAACACCTAGTTTTGTCCACTTCTTAAACCTGATGTAACAAACACCACTAAGCCGAGCATTATGGGACATTCCAGCCTTCACATAAAGTTGTAAAGGCCTTCTCCTCTGGCTCGACAGAGTAAGTCATTCATCCATCATCATGGTTACCCCATGACTATTATTGTCATGGGGTAACAATAATATATTATTCTTTTTTTATGTTCCTCTTTGGCTCAGCAGTGGTTTGGTGACTTTGTTGAGTCATCAACCTTGGCCTTACCTGAGGCGACTGAAGGCCTTAGATTAATTTCTTGTGAGCTCCTGAGTGAGTCGCCGATGTACTCTTGAAATAATGTTGGAAGGAAATTAGAAGTTCCTCCGCAAACCTTTCCAGATTAGACTTTATTTTTTATGCTTCCCTGGAGAGTTTAGATCAGGACATAATCTGTTACTTCTTCAGAGTCTTCAAGCCTCCTTCCTGATGTCTGAGACTTCTTGATGCTGCAGATGGGGCAGGTGAATGAATGAACTGAATACAAAAATCACTCGTCACAGTGGACTAGGTTGACTTGGACTTTATTACCTCAATAAATGGAATAATAATTTGAAACCTGGTGCTGTAACCTTTGACATTAAAATTAGTTTGATCTCTAACATTTAAATATGGCAAAGATAAAAAACAGAAAAAAGGAAAACTACCTTAGTGAGGAACTGCAGTATTGTATAACCATATGAACATATTTAGTTGTCTGTGTAGGTGATAACCTTTCACTGGTCTGAGGAGTTAGGTTCCAACTTAGCACATGGTGACACAATACCTGCGAACTACAGCTTATAAAATAGTTGCTTCACACAAGTATGCCTATTAGTTGTAGTGAAGAGCAATAGTTGGCATTCATTAAGTTCCCGTTCATGTGTTTTGTGATGAAATGAGTCCAAATTTGTCTTTCTTGTAAGCAAAATGTTGGCACCCTTGTTGCAGCCTGCAGTCCGGCAGTGAGCAGCACATTACAGTCGCAGCAACTCTGGCATCAAATGAGAAATACTTCAAACTGAAAGACAAAAATTTGTATTTTTTTTTTTTCAAACCATGGCTATTCCTTTACAGCGGCAATTTCTCATGGCTGCATTGAGACGTAACAGACTCACAGTGCAGATGTTCACCTTTTTAAAGCAACTTATTCTGGTCCCACGTTTTAGCTTTAATACTGTGGGAGCTGATTTGGATATGTTTATGGAGAACTGTGTTTCAGATAGCGAAGCCGATGTGGTTAAATTGAAGTAAGTAAGTGTGTGGAGAGGTGGGGGGTAGGAAATGGGATAGTTTGAGGGGACAGCTGTAACAGAATCACTTCATAAGTGGAAAACCACTCCCTGTACAATAGCCAGCCACAAACCAGAACTATGGTGCAAATGTTTTTCCAACATGGCATAGATGTATAGCTGCGCAGTGAGGTTTAAAAACGCATTCTTCTCTTCCTCTAGCAGAGAAACATGCAAAGGTTATTGTACATGTCCGATATGAGGAGTCTGCTTACGCCCCTTTCGAGCTGTTTTGAAATATTTTACTGCCTCTTGTTGGTCTTAAAACCCCGGGTTGCATTTGACAGGGCATTGTTCGGATTGCAAAAAAAGACCTTGAGTTGATGATCACATATGTCTGCCCTGCTGTTTCGCCGTTTCACTTTGGAGACAAGTTTACCGAGACAGCTTTTAGAGTTCCTGTTTAACCGAATGCAGACCATTGAAGGGCGTATAAAGGGCGCTAAAATGCATTCGTTCTACACAGCTTCACATGCGGAGAGCTGCTTTGCATCCGTCGGCCCCGGAGGGTTAAAATTCAATAGCCTCTCAACCTGAATTTGTCGAATATCCTTCCCGAGGAGGCCGAGGGGATGGACTACATTCCAGCGTCCGGCTGGGAGAGAACAAGATGGCCGCGTGTGACATGTGGCTTTGTTTGGCGGGCGAGGGATGTCTCTCATGGTCATCACGGTGTCAGGGTCGGTTACCTTTAATCGCCCCTGACAGACAGCAAGGGTCCCCGGCGCAACGGCAGGGGCGAGGAGGGCCTCGTGATTCAAATCACAACTGCTTAGAAAGACGGCACCGTGACCACACATTGACAGATTAACATTCCGCATGTTTAACTCATATCTCCGGAGGTGGGAGCGAGAGGAGCCCTTCGCGATGCAAAGCTGCGGGGAGGCACTGGAATGCCTGACGCCGAATTCCTCCGAGTGGCCATTTGACCTGTCGCTGAACTCAGTGTCAGCACAAGCAATGCCGTGGATAACAACCAGAGGGATCGTTGGGAACCCAGACCTCGTGACCTATTGGGCCAACAAACCCATTTCCAACTTCAGCATCGGATTTTCAGTGACGCAACAGAAGCTTAGCCTGGCCTTTAAATGCAGTATAACTCACTTGTGGCGTTGTGTCATGGTTCAGTCTAATGGATTGTGTCAAACTATTTGGGGATCATAGAATCTCCAGATTTTTAAAAGAAGGTGCTATGAAATCATCCATAGTACTCGTGTTCTGTCGTTTTCTGCCAACAGAGCCCATCAGATATCAGGCGACTGTTTGAATCCCTCAGACTTTAGTCAGGCTTTTAGAATCCAAAATATACACAAAAAACTTTGATTTACCAATGTGAGAGAGATGACGCTAGATAAATTTGATAAAGTAAAAGTCTTTGGTCAGATACTGAAAAATACCGCCAATCACAATTCCCCAGAGTATTTCCCCTTTAAGTAGACTTGCATTTGTGTGTTCATGTTAGGTTTTTTTTGTCATTTGATCACTTGTTAGTGTTATGACTTATAGGTGAATTATTGATTCTGTGAGGCCAGATACAATATAATCATTTAAGTCCCAGTTCCAGTTCATGAGGTACACAGGTAAGGCCTGAGGAAAAATGAAAAATACACTTCAAAACTGACTAGACTTTTTTTTTTTTTTTTTAGAAATGACATATTATGTAATGAGCTTGAATACATCAATATAATTGAATAGCTTATTAGTACATTTTAAAACCACTCATGAGGTAATACATCACGCCAGCAAAGCAGGGGCCAAATAAAAACTTAAGCAGCAATTGGCAATTTTTTATTATTTATATATATATAATTAAACTGATTTACACTTACTTGTTATTTTATGTAAAGTATAATATATCATGAATAACTCACTGGACAGAGTTTTACAGTAGACTAAATGCTCATTACAAAATGTTTGGCAGGCATTCAGTTAGACACCTAAATCTGCAGCTGCAGTTAGAATAACACCTTATTGCCTACAATGCGCCTGGCTGCCAAGAGCGGCAAGCCTCCCTCCTCACCACTTTCACCACAAACAGCTAGCTCTCCTTTAGCTCATCTGGAAAAAAAAGACAGTTTGCCCCCGCCGCTGCTTTTTGTGATATACCATATCTTGCTGAGTCCACAGCGTCTCCAAGCGGATTCGGACTGATGTAAACATTAGAGTCTCTCAGCAAGGCCTGTGGTGGTGCACCTGTTTACTGAAAGCACCCCCCAACCCCAGAAAAATGTCAGATTTGCTGTGGTGCAGAGGAGAGCCGCTCTTCTCAAATCAGAGCATCTGAGACATCTCATTGCTTTCCCAAAATTGCAGAGCAAAGTTTTCCCCCTGCACACAAAAACATGCCACGTTGGTTTCATTTGATATCCGATCACAGATTATGTTCCCCTTTTCAGAATTAGGAAATATTTCTTTCGGATATTTTGTGCCAGAAATATTATATTATGGTTAAAGAAAAACCATTCGGGTAATGTTGAGACAGCAGGGCTTAACAGAGGGAAGAAGAAGAAGAAGTTTTTTGAATAATGTCCTCGTCCTCAGTCTCATTCTAGGTCTTTTTTTCCCCCAAATAAGTTTAACCAACACTTGCTACCAGCCAAACCATCAAATAACTAACATGCAACATATTTTAAAACCAAATGAGAGCAGGCCACCACAGCAACTTTGTGAAAACCAAGCTCCTCTCAGGCAGGGGGGCTGCAAATGAGTCCAAATAATGACACAACACGGCCAAGAAACAGCTGTGTGGAAGCGATGGGAAAGAAAAGTGTTCTGTTGGGGCAGGGAGGACTCATGTGGGGTCCTTTTCACGGCTGGGGAGGAGGAACTTGTGAAAGAGCCTACCGGTTGGGGGGGCAAAAAGGAACCTCTCATGGCCCATTGTGCAGGAATACACCAAGACCCGAACCCCGTTCTCATTACGGCCCGCTCTCAACCAGTAGGAGTGTTTGTATTTGTGCACAGCTTTCACGTTTCTTAGCCTCTTTTTATAACAAGTTAAGGTTTTATGTTTTGGGTTGTTGTTGCTTAAACTGAAAAAAAGTTGGGAAAAAAATGTGCGTAATTCAAATTAAATGTGTTAAATATTAGGAATTTTTAAAATGGAAATATCAACTCTTATCCTTTACGTTTTATTGTTTAAATCAATAAGAAAAGAGGAGTATATAGGAAGTGCGATTGGTACAATGTTCTTTCTTTTTACCTAGTGGAAACACATTATTCTATTTTTTTCACAAGAAATGATTTAGGTGACTTGCAAAACAATTTGTGAGTCTTGAATTTCAGAGAATGCACAAGATTTTTTTTTTGTTTTGTTTTCTGTCATTTTGACAAGTGATGTGAAAAAACAAAATATTTTATTTTTACCCAACAATTTTTTAAAAATAATAATGACGATTAATTGCATTTTAATTTTTATTCTGTGTAACATTCAACAAGCTGAAGAGATAATCCACATTTTGTCATCATATTCTGAGCAGAAATGTTTCTTGTATTGATTGATTCGATGAACTCCACGACCTTCTCTGTGCGTAACGTTGAAAATGTCGATTTGCACCAAGTGGCCAGGTATAGACGTAATCTGTCAAAAAATGACTTTTCAGTCACAGATTAACCCTTAATTTGTAAATTAATATTGGTAGATTGATTACAGTAAATGAGATGTAACCTTTCCAGTTTGCCAGAAGGAGTGATGGGCACACAGCAGACATACATGAATGGGCTGAGGTCAGATGGAGGTCAAACTGAACTTTTCTGCAGGACTCATAAAACGCTACATGCAAGAAAAGAACTAACACTTTAAACGCACCATTCACTCTGCGAAACATGAAGGTGACGGTGATGATTTTTTCTGTGGTCCGAGTTGAGAGGAAGATGGATAGAGTTAAACGCAGGAAAACCATTGGGGAAGAGCTGCTGAAAGGTGATATTAATGCATAATAGTAATAATACAATTCTAAACCAAAATAAAGTTTGTGGCAAGAAAGCCTGCATTAGTTTGTATCAATCTGTCAAGTCAAATCGAAGCAGAAACATTAAAAAAATGGTTACAACGGGACAAAATGCCAAAACTTTCAAGGGGATTGAATACTTTTGCAAGGTATTGAATATTCCCAGAAAATGCATTTGAAGCAACGTAACCTTAGGACTGCTTGTTCAAGGACTGAACGAATGCTATGTTACTGTTTTTTCTTTAGAAATCCAGAAAGGTGAAATAAAATAACGACCTCTGACTTAGAAGTTTAGTTTCACCATGAAGTTAGAAATATTTCTTTCACAGATTTGTGTGGTCTCATTGTTTAGTTTTTTTCTCAAACACTTAGAATAAAGTTAGATTGCTCCTTTTAAAAGTGAAGTCAATAAAGTAAACTGCAATCATTCAACCCGATGATTTGCTGTAATGTAGAGGAGTGATGTTGTGACAGAGACCCAATTTCAAGGCGTAAGTTATGAAGTAAAATTTCTTTTAGGTCATATTTCAAATGTGTAGCCTTTTTACAAAACTGAAGTTAACATAGTTACTTAGTTATGCTATAAAAAATTCACTTTCTGCTTGGAAGATACATACTGTTCCTTTAATATTGGGACGTTTCACAAAACAAAAGGTGAACCAACAAAGCAAAGTAAAATGGCTTCGGTTTGGCGCTCATGCAAACCCTTCAATCTCCAGACACCGGAGCGCCTTTTTGAAAATATAACATTTTTATTTTCACCATATTTTTTATTCTTTAAGCAGAAAAATAAAGCATAAATTTAGGAGGATTTTCAGCCTGGTAAATACAGTAAATTAATGTGGTTTGGGCCATAACACTTGTCAGCATGTTAATGTAACAGAAAAAGTAAAGTTGGTGCTTTTGCTAAATTTGAACCTTCCTCTTCTTCCTCCCCCTCTGGATATTTTATGAATCCACATTCATCAGCTTGACTTTCATGTAGCCTCGCTTTGAGTCGTGAGTATTTCATGCCATGTCTTCACATTATGGCCTCGCAGCTCTGCAATCGCGAGGGCCTCCGAGGTACTAAGTGTTGAGTTTGCAGATAGTCCGTCTTGCTGCACTACCAACCTATAATCTACTAGATTTACTGCACACCTTGGCCCACCTCTGTAATTAGAAAACGTCCTAATAAGTCACCTCGTACGTTTACCGTCCCGGTGCACAACGGGAGCCATTGATACGACCGACTGCAAACACCAGGATGTTACCATAGCGACGACGGTCACCGCTGCTAACCCAACTTCAAGCTGTGCTTCTGGTTTCCCCCCCGCCAGGAGTTATCACTGAGGCAACGGTTTAATGAACAACAGTAGGTTTTCATGTTCAAATAACAGAAAAAAAGAAAAACAGTGAGCCGTAGATGAAGATGTAAGTGGATTCCATCAGATTAAAGAGTACTGATGGAAGAAGCAGGGAGAGGATTGCAGGCATGCTGTCTGTTGAAACAGTAAAGTTTCTCCAGGAGAAACTTGTATTCCTGCAGATGTGATTGTCATAAATGGAGTCCTGGCATCGTTTTCTCTTTCGCTTCTCTTCTCTCTAGTGGATGCTGTCGTCTCCTAAGCAATGATGTTCACCTGTTGGCTTCAAGGTGTATCCTCATGTTCTTCATCTATTGTTATTTAAAACCTACGCCTCATCAAGAAGGTAATTACAGGCAATAACTGAGGCTGAGATTGAACGATTTTGCTGTTATTTCTTGGATAATTAGATAATGATCTAAATTTCTAGTTTATTAATAATTTCCGCTGCTTTCCAGCAACAATTTATAGGCATTATTAGCCAACCCACATATGTTGAAACATTTAAATACATATGTTGCAAAGCATATATGTACTCATTTTTTAATGTTTCTGCTGCTTTTACGCATCAGTTTTTCTGCACTGATGTATTGTAAATGGTCTGGTCACACATAATGTACATTTTTGGAAAAGTGAGCAGATTTAGTCGCACATGCCTTGGATCTTGAGTTGGATATGCCCGTTTCTAAAAGTCTTATAATGTTGTTATTGATTATATATTTTTTAACATATTGCTTGTCACTTTTTGTCACAACTTTTTGTGTGAACCTTAAATGTCTGTTGTTACTCCTGAACTTCCAGCTTTACAGGGAAAATGGACGGTTTCTGCCCTATTCCATTCTTTGTACTACAGAAATGAGAGCTCAGATGTTTCTCAGTGTAGCCAATTATAAACACGGAAGAAGAACGATCAAGTCATTTAGAGTCCATAAATCCAGGAAAGAAGAAGAAAAAAAAACCTCAGTTACTTCAACATTTTCTCTGGCAGGATTCTAAACCAGAGGAACAGCACGAAGGAAACTCTTAGCAGTTTTCAAACCTTTCAAAAACCTCTGTGTACCTTGAAACAAGCGAAACCACACCATATGCCCCAGCCGTCTGTCTGAGATGACTCTACCAGTCTTCGGGGTCAATCATTGCTCTGCGGCTGCGAGCAGTGGGACAAGTGTCTGCCTCGCTCGGGCCAACAACCGCCGTCTGACATCTGCTGTGGCCTTCTCATCGCACACAGATGGGGGAAGGTCCAAAGAGTCCAAGCAGACAGTTGGCACTGGGCAGCACAGGACAGGACGGTGGAGGAGGTCTGAGCATCTGCGTTCTCCATCACTCCGGCCGCCTGGGCTCCAAGTGGAGCAGTTTGAGTTCTGTAATGGCCCGGGTGATGAGAGGTGGAACTGCAGGTTGCCGGCCCGCTTTTAAATGGATTTCACCGCTGCTCCAGGAACATAACGGCGCTTCCACCCCCGGTAGAGGTCTGATGCATTTATGCATTTCTGGATCTCTCTCTCTTTTTTGCCATTCACCTCAATAAAACAGTGAATATTAGGGTGAGCGATGAAACGTGCGTCCGTATGTCGAAACCCTGACACTCAAAATTAGAAACTTTAATTTTTCCTCTGCTTTCTGCCCAAACCGGCTAATTGATAGAACATATCCAACGGCGGCAGGTTGAAGCGAGCCTGCAAGAGAGCAGCTGCTCTCTTAACCTCCTTTTCTGATTTGCAGGATGGCTAATAAAAATCAACGCCAAGCAGATTAAAGGAAGACAGGTCATTATTATTATTATTTTTGCCAAACCATTTGGAGCACAACACAAAAAGCGAGGGCAGAAATGATGCAGGGGTTTTATGTGAATACATAAATCTGATTTGTTGTGTTTACAGTATTCAAAGCAGGCGATCAAACTGTTCTACACTTTAATGAGATTTACAGCACATGTGGCACTTCACAGCCATAGTTAGCGTCTCGCAGGATGAAAAATATGTTGTTCACAGAAAGACTTGATGAACCAATTCGGAATTACTAAATAATTACAAACAACCAAGCTTGGCTTCGAGATAAATTTGTGCCAAACGCTAAAGATGTGTCTTTAATTTAAATACTTTGTATCAAAGACGCCCCCCAGAAACAAAATAATAAAAATTTTTAAAACAGATGCGTAGATGTAAAGCTTGGATGCTAGTTGAGTGGATCTTCTTTCACAAGTTGTGTCTCGCTGTTAAAATCTACAAGAAATATGATGGTTTTAAACACATGCTATGTTTATATAGTTTGAGGCGTTTCTAGCTTAGTTTGAATAGATCTTCAGAAAACATCCTGTAGCAGCGGATATTTTCCGCGGATATTTTACAAACAAAGAGTTTGTAAAATAACTTAGCATGAGCTATTCCACAAAACACATTAAACTCAGGCAAAATGCTAAAAGAGCTCTCCAAACACGCCTAAAACCTACAGCACCCTTTTGTTAAAAAAAGTTTGCGTTTTGTGAGAGCTGTGCAATTACCAAATGTTTGCTTTATAAGAATAACTTCCTGATATGTGGTCAAACTCCTGACAGGTTCTATGACGGTGAGGAGGCCAGGTCGGGCCCGATACTTCCTGCTTCAAAGCCGGCATGAGGTTATTTGCTTCTCCTTTGTATTGGTGTGAAATAATTCCATTTCAGACCATTGTAGACAATATTGCAAAAGTCCTGATCTTAGAGTGTTTTCCCACCAAAATTGAAACATTTGTTTCATTTTCAGCTGCTGTGGTTTGCTTTCACACTGCAGTGTGTCAAACGAACCAAACCCCTTTCTGCAACCTGCTCCCCTCCTCGCCTGTGGCGGCACTGCATCAAGAATCACTGAAGGAAACACCGTGAAAATCTCCGAAGAAGACATGAGCACAGCTTCCTTCTTCACGAAATGAAAACAAAAAAGGAGTGGCATGAGGTTTTAGCGGTCTTTTGTCTTTGGTAAAAGATCATGAACCATTGCTCCTGCTAGCATAAGATGCATGGATTTGTTTTGGCTGTATTTACCCAGAATGCTCTCATTCGCTTCCTGCTTTTGGAGCGGTCTCCGGTCCGTCTGACATTCACATATGCATTCAAGCCGCACCAGAGTTCACTTCAACCAAAGTGAGACATTGCTTTTTGGAGTTCGCTTTTTTGGACCGCATCAGAGTTTGATTGCGCGTCCACAGCTGCCAAAACAAACCGGACTTTCAAGGCAAACGAACTGGAATTTGATTAAAGTGGACTAAACCAGAGTGGTGTGAATTTGCCCTTTATCTTCATTTTTTCTTAGAAATTTCAGTCTGGCTTTCATGTTTTTCTAAAACACCAAAGATTAGAAGAAATCCAATCTAATCTGGGTGACTGATCAATTAAAACAGTTATTTTTGCACAATTTGATATTTAAAAAAAAAAAAAAAGAAATCCTGTTTCCCCACCCTGAGAAATTTCAGCTATGTTGTTTCAACTCCTTCAGCCAAAGTAAAATCAACTAAAGACTGGGTGTGTTGTACAGATAAAATATCAATTTCAAATTGTGGCTAGCGCATCAAACTGCTTCGTTTTGGTTTAGCGGTGGACCGACACGGTGAACAGACGACAGTTTTAGTGACAATGTGTCCATTTTCTCATGAGATCTGCTCCTTGTTAGCTTTGTTTGGGTACTAAAGAAGCAGAAGAGCTTGGAGGACTATCAGTGCAAGAGCAGCATCTTAAACAAAGACATGTGTTACCAAAGAGTTACAGTGCAACTCAATCCATATTCTAATGCACTGGATTGGCTCATAAAGAGAGGGAGAGAGAGGGTTAAAAGATCAACGACTCAGTGAACCAGAGGAACTTCTCCGTAACGTCGATGTCACCTTGGTGCCCTCATCATCTATCTGGATGTCAGGACCGTGATGGTGACGAGGCGAGGCCCAGTTGGTTGGTTGGAAGTGGAGGGGATGTGTTTGAAGGCCGGGGCCCTGATGGGTCGATGTGGTACATGGGGAGCTTGTCGGGAGGAAAATGAGACCCACAGAGCAGCAAAAAAAAAAAAGAAGGGAAAAACTTGGGGGAGCGTAGCTGGATTAAAGCCCCAACCAGCCTCTAACTTTTCCCAAACCACACAGAGCTGGTGTCCAATGCCCTACATATTAGCCATGTATACATGCCCACTTCCAGCTTACGACACAGATGGAGATAGAAATATACAAGAGCTAGGCAATCACTTTTCCTTTTTTCTCCTGATGTTGCTCTCTCTGTGGTGAGGACGCTTTAGCTGTCAACTCTCAGATCGGGAGCTGGACTAACGCAATTCGTTAAGTGAACTTTGTCAACTCGCCGCTTGCTGGTCGTCGTTTGCCAAAATTACTTTGCTGGGTTTTGACCCAGCTGGAAAAGCCATTAAATGTAGATGAAGATGATTTTCTTGAACAATGAAGCCTTGTGCATCAGACTCGGGGGCAGACTCAAAACGTCAGGAGCTCGAGTTGCGTGTTTGTTCGTTGTTCCGGTGACCCTCCGTTCCCCGATTGGAAAAGCAAAGAAATTCAGCCGAATTTTCCATATGTGTGTGTGTGTGACCCACATTGTGGAACCTTCCTCACCTCCTCGCCTGTTTTTTTTCTTTCCACGAGCTCGACATGGAAGGGAGATTCACTTCAACTGGATTTCACTCTATTTCAAGGGTTTGGTTGGAGTGAAGTGAATGAGGGAAGTAATTATGACATGAAGGCGTGTGCTTCCAGAACTGCGTTAGTTAATCACACTGTCATCTAAACAAGGTTCCAGATACATTCCTCTTAGATTTTGGCTCATATTAACTCACTCAGCTACTGCTGTGTTTCTGATGATGCAAGTCTCCCATGTTGCAGCCTAGGCTTTCTCTGTTGGATTAAAATCTCATGTCTGGATTGGAGTACAGTGGACTCACAGTCATGATCAAGAAACAACCTTGAGATGATTTGAGGTTTGTGACATGGTGTTTAGCAACAATACGCAGACAGACTGGTGTTTTAACAATGCCCAATTGGTACTATGGATGGCCACAATGTACCAATAAAATTGCTCCTACATCATTACACCACCACCAGACCCTTGACCCCTGGATACACAAGATGGACCAACGGCTTCTTGTCGTTTACTAGAATTTCTGACCTTAGCTGCAGGATCTCAATCCTGCAGCTTAAATCTAGACTCATTGGACCAGGCCATTTCTTTTTTAGGAACTGTAGATTTAGTTGAAAATCTACAAGACCCAGGCCTGAAATGTTTAATTTTGCACTGAACAAAGATTCTTTAAAACATCTTTCAGATTAATAAAACATTTATTTTAATTTGAAGACAGACAAAGGGAACATTTTTCTTTTCTTTTAATTTTTGTGTCATTCGTGTGCAACTCTAAAATGTTGCACACACATAAAAACTGCAAGATATATACATATCTATATATTTATATATATATAGATATATATCTATATATGTCTATATATTATATATCTATTTATATCTACATATATAGATATACATCTATATATCTATATATTTACATGTACTCCAGTAAAGCTTTCCGTCTGAATAAATTGACAGATTTGTGTTCTTGTGGATGGACCCCTGTGTATTTCTCAGCTAAGAGGGTGAAGTCATTCCCGACTTTGTTGTTTTGGTAGCCGATCCAGAAATGACATTGTTCAAGTTGGTTTTATACTGCTAGCATGTGTTCCTTTCAGAGACGCGTCAGGTCATTTGAGGTCAGATCATCGGTCCTCATTAGGGTATCGTGACTCATTTCCCCCCAGATCTTTTATAAGCACTAAGATGATCATTGTTACACTATGATCATAGTGTTCATGATCATTGAACACTATGATCATGAACATGATCATAGTACAGGAAAGAGCTATTAGGAAAAAGGATAGCTTTTTCCTGAGCTGACATATAACAGCTCAGGAAAAAAGGAAGATGCCACTGCACCCCATTGAAAACCTCCGTTATTCCACCAAATATTGATTTCTGAACTCTTCCTGAGTTAAGACCATGTCCAAGATGGAGCAAGTCACATTACACTGATTACAGATAGCTTAAAACACATTTTAGGATTAGTGAAACTTTTTAAAAATCAAAATAAAACAAACAAACAAAAAAACTGGGAATTTTTACAAAAAAATAGAGCAAAAATCTCGCTTTTGTGGTCCCACCTTTGAAGATCTGCAGTGAAGTCGATCAAAAAGCTATGAACTGCTTCAGGGAACTTTTTTCTTATTCTTCTATTAATGTGGACAACATTTGATGCTGTGTGTTGCTTAACAAACCCGAAGACCAGAATTTTACAAATGGCAGCTGTGGAGTGTCAAGTTCTGCGGTCTCAGCTGCTCACCATATTGATGTTGTTTTATCAGAAAGGATCATTTAGAGTGCAGAACTTGGAGCCTTTCTGAGGTTCTTTGGTTTTGACTGAGGTAATTCATCGTAATCTTAGCTTTCGCTTCAACTTATTATTCGCTGCGTCTGAGCGATATGTGAAATTCAACTCAAGACGAAGTTAATCATGGATTGGAAAAGCGAATTGTTGAGCAATCAACTGTAAAATCCGGTAGACATCGTGGCTTGATCAACAACGTGTTGCCAAAAAAGTCTTGAGTTTTCACTCATCTGTTTGCATCACACCGCTAGAAAATGTTACTTTTTGTATCGGAGCGCAAGGAGACAAACTGCTAAGAAAAGCAAAGACTTTTGTAGTTTTTTCTTGTTTTTGTTTTTTTTGTTTTTTTTTTTCTTCCAGGGTGGAGTTTGCTTTCAGAAGGCCCGACCTCGAGTCGTGAAAACAAAGTGAGTGGGGAAAAATAACTTCCAAGGTGAAGCCGTGGCCTGGACGTTCGCACATAAAAACACTTCGCACCTACGGAGGTGCCGTTTAGATGGACGTGTGACGCGAGCTGACGCCCCGGAGAGTTTACCGGAAGGCCTGAAAAACGAGCCGGCGGCACAGAAACGCGACAGCGCCCGAGGTCAGACCCGTCCCATCGCCTCATACTGCTGATGCCGTCTTCCCCAGTAGCTGTGAGGCCTGCAGGCTTCACCGCAAGAGCATTAACCTCATTTTACAAGTACAGCTCACTCTCCCAGTCCAACATAAACAGGTGGACATCCCAGGCTGAGCACTGTTAACGTCTAAGTGCAAATACTCAGTTTCAGGTTATTTACAGCTTGTATGCACAACTACAGCCAGTTATCAGACCTAAGGAAGACACAGCTGTGATTTGCCTTAATGTGTAATATGTAAAAGGTAAATTCAAACACACAGCTGTTTACAGAATAAAACACTTTAAGCGTTATCCCAAACATTAAAATCGGGAGGAATTTCTCCAATTTCAAACGGCAACGCCGAAAACAAAACACACAGAGATGGAAAGCCCTCGCTGCTGGTGCAATGTTTGAACAATCCAGTTGCAGACGGATGAATAAAGTCAGGTTGTGTTAACAGACCTCAGCCTGGGGTCTCCATGATCCCCACTTTTCCTTGTGGTCTATGATGTCACACAGGGTTTTTTTTTTTTTTTGCCTTTGAATGGCCATGTGTTCCTCACCACTAATATCAAACAGATGACGAGAAAACCTCCAAATGATGGTCTTTCACAAAGACAAGCAGTCAAAACAAAGATATAGCAACACAGAGAAACAGTTCTGAGGCTGATCACATGACACGAAAAGACTACGCCGTTTTAATTGCTGCAGGCTGTGCTGCGGTCGCACTGCATTGTGCGTTCATCGCACAATGTTTGGGGCTGACGTTTTTTGTATCGTTTTAGCTCGTGTTAGAATCTTATTGTTGTTTTTATTTAGTTTGTCTTTTTTTTTAAATGTGCAAAAAAAAAAAAAAAAAAAGAAAAGTCAAATGAGGATAATTGTAGATTCCATGAATCCATAAATGTTTACAGAATTTTTTTTGACAGTGGAATAAAAAAACAGGACCAAAAGGGTTAAGGCTAGCCAGTTATTTTAGGACTATTCAGATTCCAGTGTCAGGGATATAACAAGGTTTCAAAAGACCACAACTTCAAGCCTCTAAAACGTTCGTTCACACTGCTGCTTCAGTTTAATGCTTCAGACTGCCAATCAGCTGGCCGAAAGCAAGTTCATACAGCATGAGCTAATTCTACTAAAATACGATGAAGGAACAGAAAGTATGTGATAACTACAGCTGTAAACATTGTTATTTTAGGTTAAATGCATGGGATTAATTGAAAAGTTTACCTATTTTGAGGGCCATTCGGTTCACAGCAGTGCGGTCTTGTACTGCGGTCAACTGAGAAAATGCAGAGTCGCAAACGGCGGTGAAAAGATGAGCCAGGAGAGTCAGACAGCTGTTCTCAGCGGAAAATTTCCCTTTTGAAAAAGACATTGGGGATAGAACTAAGGTACACATATCAACCAGTTTAGAGTTAACATTTCTAAATTACGTTTGAAACAAATATTACTTTAAAAAAAAAAAAAAACGCTTTCTTGAATATTTTTTGAAAAGGTGAAAATTCAAAAGTTAAGCACTGTGATTAATCATCGCGTTATAATGTGATTAATCACTTTGAATGTTTTGTTTTTTTTTGTCTCTTGACAGCACAAGTGACAACACGTGGACAAGTCATGGGAAAGCATGATCTACGTGTTAGAATCTTATTGTTGCTTTTATTTAGTCTTTGCAGCAATGCTGTTTTAGTCTAAACATGGTAAACACAAACTCATCCCCTAGACATTGTCACTCAATCACAAAATTATATAAGTAATATAAATTTGAACCCAAGTCTCGAATTGAGAAAATTAAAATCCTGAAGGTGAATGATATTGCAGGTAAAATCAACGATGGAGGGTGTGTGCCACAGACGCTGGCTTTTACTAGTCTAAAATATTTTTTAATCGCAAAATGTGAAACAAACTGATTTAGTTGTTCTCAACCGCGGGCACAATGCAGGGGAGCTTACGGGGTTCCGGTCCCCTGGGCTTCAGACGACTAACAAAACACGTCTTACTTCTGCTCTGCTGCCCACCCACAATGCTTTTCACACGCATGCGGGGGGGGACGAATGGATGGAGTGGCACGGCTCTTACAGAATCATAGAAAGAGTTTAACGACTCAACAGAAACGTGGAATGGGAAATGAGGTGCCATGTAAGTGACCAATAAAGTTTTGTTTGATTTCAAAAGGATCTAATTAAAGGAAATTTCAAACTCCTTTGGCTGCCCAGGAGAGTGGCCTTAACACGGTAAATAACTTTAACGGCATCCCTAAATTTCTTTGAACTGCTCTCTCGACCAGCAACCAAGTTGCCTCAACAGCTGCTCCTACTTACACAGTGTACCCACTCTTTCTCCGGAAAAAACGCCCTCAATTAGCTCCTCTCTTAAATAACCGCTCTTTTCACTCGCAGTTTCCGGCTACGCATGCACCTCCTTTCACCGAGCCGTCCCATTCGTCTCCGAAACACCCCCACAAAAGGTCTTACACTTCTCTCTGTGTGCCCCTTAAATAAGGGCCACACTGAGCCACTTCCCATTCACATCGGATCATTTGCATAAAGGTCCTCTTCGTATTCAGAGGAGCTCCGGCCGGGCCCAGCCGTAAACACGGGACTCTAGTGCTGAGCCAGAATGAAAAATCCTCTGTTGTTATCTTTATTCTTAACCCTTTATGTCGTAAATTTAAAATCTCCGCCTGGATATATATATATATATATATTTTGCTTATTTCAATTGTACGCAGCTCTTTAAGTGTCCTGTGAGTAAATATATATTTGTCCATTTATCTATAACAACTGGAACTTTCAACATCCTGCAAGTTATTTTCACAATTTACCGTCTATTAAAAGAGTGACCCTCAGATTAATTTCACTCCCTGCTACCTATTACCGTAATAACCCGACACTGGCTTGAAACGTCCAACGTCTCTCCTTTCAGAAACCGTTGGAATTTTTCAGATAGCGCTTCATGTGGCTGAATTATGGTACTGCACATTTGGGTCAATCGTTGCCGCTATGTTTATCATTTAGGGGTTAAAATCGAAGGATATCATGCTTTGACAAAGACTGACGTGAAATAGACGATAGTTGCATAAAAAGATTTTGAGGCTTTGACCAGTCATGCTGGATACCTCCATTTTGAAATGATTTTCTAAAAAAGAAAGAAACAAACAAAAAACATACCACTTTTTTTTCCACAGTAGATCAGTTGCAGTCACCAAAATAATTGAATTAAGAACATCTGAGAAACCAAGCGAAGACGTTTCACCCAAGACATGCACTATAAAGACATTTGCTTTAAGTAATCAAATCTGTCTGAACGTCTGAATTTGAAGATGGGAATAAGTTGTTTGATTATTACTCTGGCAAATAGGGGAACAAATTTTATTTCTAACTGCGAGACATTGAGGAAAAAAAGTAAAACACTTCTTTTTTTTTTCTTTTCAGTTTGAAATTTTTGTCCAATATCAGTTTCTCGTAGAAAAAAATTGTAACAATCGGAGGAATTTACCCAGATTCTGTTTCCGTCAGTGTTTGGTGCTCGTCGGTGACAGTTGGTTCCCATTATCTTTGCTTATTGTTCATCATTATGGCGATTCTGATCACATTTCATAGAGATGAAGACCTTTCTACACACTAGCAGAGACAGAGAGAGAGAAAAAAAAGACTACTTCTTCCACGCGGACCATAATCAGGACGTACGACCGCAGCATATTACGAACATATGCTGTGTACAAAATAACATTGCTGTCAGCTGAATGCCTGATTTATTTAGGTTTAATTTTTAATGATTTATGCTTCCCCAAACTGTCTGCCAGTTGTGTGTGTGTGTGTGTTTTCCTTCAAAGAGGGAAAAATTTATGCAAATAATAGCTTGGGAAGCTTGTTGGAACAGTCGAAACTGGCAACTAAACACCGAAGACAAAATGTCTTGTACGGACATGCAAAAGCAATAAAAGAAGAATGTGGAGTTCTGACTCCTCTGGGTTGCAGGATAATCCCGTGTATGTTTCATGAAGCACTTCATCATTAAATCAAAGGAACATCTTTTTATATATATATATATATATATACATATATATATATATATATATGTAGAAAAATAAAATAATCCCTTCTTTCAATAAACAAGGTTTGTTTTTAGTGTGCTGCTTGAAAAGCAATTTGAAAAGAAATGGGAATATGACCGATGTGGTGAATCGGTAAGTCATTTATAAAGTGTGTAGAAATTTATCTGAGCTACACCTCAAAAATGTACGAACATACCTTAAATATTATCCCATACCACATCACACTAAGCCTTTAACATCAGGTTAAATCAGTGTCAAAAACTCCAATATGTAAAAAAATGTACAAATATTTAGTCATAAATTAATTTAAATTTGGTTAAATTGCTTAGACTCTATTTTTTGAGTAGATCCAACATGTTCTGCACTGGTTTGCTATGTTTCGGTGCTCCAACGAGACCAAGAACGCTACAATAAAAATAATGAATGAAGTTTCCTGAAATTAATACAGTTGTCTGGATTAATAAAATCATCTGAATGCGGAGGCTGTAAAAAACACCAAATCCAGAAAAGCAGAATATAAGACCAATAAAATTGTTTCTTTTTTTGTTAGTTTGTGTTATTCAGAAGCGTCATCCCATTTGAAATCTATTTCTGTTTTTTTTTTTGTAGTTTGCGTTTCTCCGCATCCACTTTGGCTTGAATTGCTGTTGCCATGGAGGCTCTGATCCAGATTATTAAAATCTATTTCCATCTAAAGGACATTTGACCATCTGAGCAACAGTCCAGTCATTTTTTTTTTCTTTCCTTAGCCAAAGTTACAGCCATTGGTCATCAAGTACAAATGACTCAGCATGTCATTTCTGCACCCAAACTCTTGAACCGGCGTTGTTTTTACAATCTTTTTAAGGTTGCGGTCATCCCAAATGCCTGTGCTCTTTTTGTTGCCGCACTTTTTCCTACCACCCAACCTTCCAGCACGCTGACCTGCCAGCTTCCTTAGCAATGATGTGTTTTTCTCCCAGCGGAGGATGTCAAGCCGCTGTCAGATTTTCTTATTGTTGTCTAGCATTTCTGTATTTAAGATGTTTTACACATTCTATGCAACACCCAGATCTTCTGATGTAATTTTTAATATTTGCAAAAAATGAACGCTTGAACTGCGCCGCTCTGTGAGGAACCTGATGATGGGTTTCACTTCATCACTGAAGGAGAGAAACAAATAATTTTTCTGTGATACTTTATGTTGTAAATCCACACCCACCGTGTTTAAAATATAAAACCTTGCAAGATTGTGCAGTTTCGTTTATTTACCACGTTCTGGTGGTGATTCTGTCCTCAGACGTTGCCGTAGAAATGAAAGAGAAAGAAACTTCAAACTTTGAAGTCGGGAATTATGTATTTTGCTGTCAACACAACAGTAGCAATGAAAGCTTTTCTCTTTCCTTCTCCCATTTCCTTTTCTAAAAGATAATGCTTTAGAAATGACGTGGTCATCTCCTAATAGTTTCTAAAAATGTATTTCTTATTACATTTAGTACAAAAAAAGACATCTCTACCCGTTAGTGCTTTTGTTTTAAGATACTATCACATAAATAGACAATTTATTTTCAGTGTTCAGAACAGACAGTTCCAGTGTAACTGGAAAACTAACATTCTCCACCGTATTCCAGTTGGCAGCAAAGGGTTTGACAGAGTTCCCCACTCGAAACTTTGGTGCAACACATTGCACCACGCTTTTACAAAATGTTCTTCATTTCTCGGCCTCTGACACCGGCCCCAGACAATGTGGGAGGGTGCGGGTCGAGATTCAGTTAAGCTCCCATTTAGCGGAGATACAACAAGATCTACAAAAGTTGATTTTTGTTTGGGGTTTTTTTTGTTTTTTTTCTTTAAATCATAGATTTGACAGATCTTCCCGCCAGTCACCTCAAATCAGCTGTGGCCATTTTTTGTCATTCTGGTCCGTCTCTGAGTTCCTCCCAAAAACGCCTGTCCCCCCCCCCCAAAAAACCCCACCAGACTGCAACACGCAGTCCCTTCCGAGGGGCCTTCTTCTTCCTTACGGGCAGTCCCAACTTCACTGTGGATACATCAGTACAAGAGCACAATCCCTATCTGACAGCAAAGTTCTGGGCTATGATCTACTGATACTTAGCAATTACTTTCTGAAAAGCAATTAGATAAGATTCTGCTGTGCAAAACGACGCCACGAAGAGCTGATAGTGTTAAATCCCGTTCGCTTAGCTATACAATCTCTCACTGCTCGAAGACGTGCGGACATCTTCGAAGACGTGCGGACATCTCGCTCTGTCGGGTCTTTATTCAACTAGTCCTTGGCGTTTCGCCCGCCCATGACGACATTCCTTGCGGCCTTTTACTTGCAGGTAAAAACCTCCGTCCTCTCGCTGCACGTGTTGCATTTGACGAAGCAGCACCATTGGAACTTACAGTTGCACTGCCACACTTTGGTGTACTGGTGCGTGTTGTAGCCGCGGCCGCAGCACATGAGGTCGCAGCCGTCCGTGTGCGGCGACGTGCGGTTGCACAGGCGTCCCTGGGTGCCCACGCTCCCCGTGGCCGCGTCCTCCTCGCAGTAGTTGGGCGACCTCTCGATGTAAACGAGGTCCGTCTCCATGGGCTTGCGGTAGCCCTGAGTCTGCTTCACTTTGAGGTGGGTGGGCTGGCGTAGCCGGCTGGCCCGCACGACCTCCACGTGCACGGCGTCGTTGTACTTCTCCTTGAGGATGTAGCCGATCTCGCGGAACTTCGGAAGCGTCGTCCAGCAGGTCTTGGTGGTGCAGGAACCGGAAACACCGTGGCACTTGCACTCCAGCTTCATCCTTTCTTCCAAAACCTGCAGAGTGGTGAGGGAAGACAAGAACGCCTGTCACTGGAGCAGACAAACACACGTCATCGAGCGTTGCAACTGTTTTGTGCACAGGGCAGTTATCCAGAACTAAATATGGTGAAATTCAATTTAAGTTGGTTTTTAAGTGCCGATTCACAACAAATGTCATCCTGAGGCTAAACAGGCAACCAAATAATCAACCAACCAGCCTATTAAAGAAGCTAACCAAGCAACAAATGAACTGAGTAATTCAACAAGCTCTTGTTGTTTGTGGTTCAGTATTTGCAGATTCACCTGCTCGCATAAATGTGAATTTGCCTATTTGTGGATGTTTTCTAAGACATTTAAAAGCTGAAACACCTTGTTGCATTGCTATTTGACAGGCTATTGGCTGCTGTTTGTCAAGCAGCCAATCTAGGACTAATGTTCATTTTCCTTGACGATTGGCTTCACTAAGTGAAGATGGTTTTCACTTGGTGTATTAATGCATATTAAGCATCTTTAGAGTCGGCCTGACGTTTTCATGAATTTTAGCTATGATCTCTAAGCACCGAACACTGGAGAGCCATTGTAATAAACTAACCAGTCATCACAGTAGCCAACCAATAAATATCTAATTATACAACCAACCAATAAACCAACCACTTATAGAATTAAACACCCAATCAATAAAATAACTATCCAATCAACAATCAATTAAACAAATAATTAAGCACGTAACTGACCAGTTAATCAAATGATTAACCAACAGAGTAACCAATGACACGCTTTTGGTTACTGACTACCAAAAAACATATTCGGATGCGTCAACTGATTTTGTTTTTCGCCTTGGAGAGAGGGAGTCGTTTACCGTAACGTTGTGTAACCTATGTGCCTCTAAAATGTCCTCAGGTGGAAAAACCCCAGCATTAAATTACATATACGTTTTGAGAGGGGGAAACTGAAACTGGAATATAAGGCTTCTTTAAAAAACCTAAAATACAAGGCTTAGGGCCAGTTCTGAACCAACACACAAAAACAAGAAGAAGCACTTTATGTCTTAGCAGATATTTCCAGTAAGAGATGATAGCACTGATTACTTGCAGCCACAGGCACTTCGTCAGACGCTGTCAGTCTCGATGACTACTGATCTAGGCGAACAAATCCAAACGTATCTTAATTCTCTCTTCGGCGTGTCGCAGCCTGTCCTGAAAGAAAGGTAAATTGTATGTACGAGTAATGTACCATCCTGTAATTTTCTCTATTTTCCCTAAACCACATCAGTCAAGTGTGGAAAATAAGCCATCAGTCATCCTGAAAGGGTTAAATAGAGATTGTTTCAGGAAACGTGTTGCAAATGTGAACCCAAACAAAGACCAGCTCAATTATAGGTTCACAGATTGAGGCAGAACCCGTAATGATAATATACATGTTAATAAATTAGCAAAGCCCTCTATTATCAAAGAATTATTTCAATGTTTTTTTTCGGATTTCAGGTTTAAATACTTTCCTCTTAAGGCCTGGTTTCTGTTTCTTTGTGGTCATCGGCCACATATGGCAGCGAAGAAGAAGAAGAAAACCTAGTCTCTCATGATATGGTGACTATTGTGTTCTGACACTTCAAAACTTAAAAACACTCACAATAAAAAATTGCACTTTGTTGAGGTTGAGCTGAATCATTCTTAAAAGGCAATGGAACCCAGAAACAAGGGAGTGGAGTTCAAATGGCTCCTATTAACACATCTATAATAGTCTGACATGAGGCCTTTAACCCAATTAGGAGCCCTCAACTCGCACTGAACCAAGCGTTTGACTTTTTTTTTTGTATAGTACGTTGGTTGGTTGGTTGGTTGGTTGGTTGGTTGTGCAGCTTTTTCCTGGCGCCCAGCCTTTCCAGAGGCACAAGTCATCCCTTCTGTCCAACACTTCTATGAACGTTCGCGAGTGACGTTCAGTATCTTTGTCAGTCTTGTCTGTGCACCAGTGCGGTCACAGTTTCCCAGTTTAAAGACGTTTGATTGAAAAAACATGAGCTCCCCGAGCTACATAAAAGCCAGGGTCAGCTGTCAGATTTGCCGCGGATGTTGATTCAGAGTGAGGATTTCCAAAAATGCACAGCGCAGAACCCACAAGGAATGCCTGGCATAGGGAGCCTGACAGATGCATGGAAACATTTACTTAAAGTACGTCGATCAAAGCCTCCGATCTGTTCCTGATTAGTCCGGCACGGCCAAGAGTCCCGTCTCGAGATTGCATGTCAAACACCCCGCAGCCCTCCCAATTCTGCACGATTTAAGAAGTGTGGTGTTTCACTGGGTGTTCTTTTACATTTGGTTTGGTCACTGAATATAATCATGTAATTATAGTCTTCTGTTTTAATGATGGTCCATATTAGTGTTTGGAAAAGCAAGAAAAAATCTCATTGCTCCTCCTGTCTTGAGTTTTGTCTCATTAGAACCAGGATTTCTTTTTATTATTGGCAATAAATATACAAGTCAGGTTAGTCTAGAAAGGGGGGCGGGTTGTTGTCCAAACTGTTGTGGCATTTAATGCAAAAATTAAAAGATTCATAATTGTTTTGGTATTATGTTACTTTGCAAGAGCAATTAACCGCAAACTACAAAGTTTGGGCTTCTGGAGCAGCAACCACGCTATGATTACAATTACATGATGATTAAAAGGTAGAATAAGTTCACATATTGCACATTTACTTGCCATAATAGCGACATTTTCTGGGAAAGATGAGCAAATTATGTTCTATAAGTTACGTCAATGTAGGAAGATAAAAGTTTACATTATCGATGTTTAAAGGCCTTAACGGTTGGGGCATGTAAATATTCTTAATGTATTTTTTTTTTTTACATATTGTTAAAATGATCATTATGCCATGACAGTATAATTTAAGACCAATAAATAAATGAATCGAGCTCCTCTGCCTTCTTCCTATGAAAAAAAGACACAGCTCCATCAGAAGCAACCAATCAGAGCCAGGAGGAGGGTCTTAGCGCTGCCAATCACAGTCATGTACACCGCTCACATCCTCCCTCTTGCTCTCTGCTACGCTGCAGCTGGTTCACCACATCAGAGCCTGTCTGCTAACGCTAAGGCTGGTTAGCATGAACACCGATTACGGCGGACAAACGGTTTTCCTCAAACATTAGCTAGCTTCTCCAATGAACAGCGAATACACGGGGTTGACAGACAGCGCTCAGACACTCCTCCTGCCTCTGATTGGTTGTTTTTGACCAATCAGAGAGCATGTCCGCAGACGAGAATAGCAGCACTGGGAGGAAGCGGAGGAGCTCTATTTTTGTTCACACCCGTCTGACATTATTCTGTAACGACATGGTGACGATTTGAACAAATAAGGGAAAACAACTTTTACATTTAAAAAAAAAAAAAAAGTTACATAATGATGCTTGAAATATGATTCCAGAAAAAGTGAGTGGGGTTTTCTCTGGATTTCTGGGAGCGGAATATCACACTCTTCCTCACATCTTCCTCTGCAGCGTCAGTCAAACATACACATCTTCCTTCCATTCGACAGAAACAAAGTATCGCTCTTACTAAGGTAATACTGGCTGCAGTATTACCTTAGCAATGTAGGCCAACTAGTATTGCCTAATTATTAACCATTATGACACTACGTAGCTTTTCTATTAGCGCAATGCTAACACTGACATGCTATTTTACAGTTTTTTTAGCCTTTCAAATAGCATAACCTGAACGAGAAATGATAGACTGTAATCTAGATGATTTCATCAGACTAAAGCTACAGCGTAGACCACATTTGATCGTCTCTAGTTCTTAATACAAAATACTGAACAGGTTACTTCTGCCCTGAGGGAGAGTGTTTTAAACAGCTTTGTTCTTTTTTCTTTATGAAAACACAAAACAATGGACATTGTTGGTGTTTTTCAGCATTAGGAACACCTCAGACCAAGACAGTCTCAGACTCAAAATTTGATTATTCCCTCACATCAACACTCCCCATCCCTAGCAGTGAAGACAGTGATAACAGTATTGACAGGCAATCTCTGAGAGTTGGCAAATGAAACCAGTGTCTAAATTTAAACATGCTCCTGGGGTCCATTTATAAAAATCGTCCATTCCAGTTACTTCCACCAAAAATTCGAGAAACTGCTGTGAAGCACTGGAACTGGAGCTTCCAGGCTGCGTTTCTGAGGGAACCGGGGCGAGACCAGAAACAGCGCCAACCCTGTCAGCCCAGCATGCCAGCACCCTGGCACCCACCGGCGCTGACCCGGATCAGTCTGCTCCGCTAACACCGCCATTGTCAGCCTGCTTTCACACCCTGAATAGACGCAGTCAGATGGGAGTGACATGTTTTGGTTTTGTGCAGACAACTGCAATAATATCCACTTCCTGACTTTCACACTTCATAATTCCATGAACAGAAATGGAAAGAAGGAAAGCCGATCCTCCGTCTGTCAACCGCTGGGCGGGCCGCAGCTCTCCTCGGACGGGGCAGAAACGAAGCCATCGGTTAGATCGCTCACTTTATTTTTGTCTTTGTTTACAACTTTCTGATTCAGAACAAGCAATCACCTGATAATGATGCGTAAAAAAAATGTTCACTGCCCTTCAATGCTCACACATTTGTTCACGATACAACTACAAACTTCAATTTACTCGCAGCAGGGCTGGGGATTTATCACTTCATTTCTCATTTATTGCAATGAATTGTTTTGATAAGAGCTCTGATTAATGTGCAAAATCCCCAAATGCTGTCCAAATCATTGGGATTTTGCTTCATTATCAATGAATATCAAAACATTTGAAAATTGCAACGAAATCGTCTCAACCGGAACATATTCACGTGTTTAAATGGCCCAGTCAAAGTCCAGATCTGCGTTACTACAATGTACTTCCATATCACGATGCTTGCCTCACTTTTTTATCCGACCATTAGCTGAAAAGCTTACTAGTCATTTAATTTAAAGATCTCGTGATTGAAGATTCAGCCCTTTTCCATTTATTTTTTAAGCTGCATTGTTCTTGAGGAGTGTCCCTTCAAAATAAAAGCGGTAATATTAAGACCTGGGGAGATGACGCACCGATCAGAAAGTCCTAATGCTGTTAGGAGCATTTCTACATTTTCTCTGAAGTACAAGAAAAGAGTTCAAGCTCAGCTGCGCCTTTTTGCTAATTATTAAACCTAAAAACGAATGCAAGAAAACGTGAATTGTTGATTCTCGTTTTAATTTTTTTTAAAAAGCAATTTTCTTTTGGAGCGTTGTGAGGTTCTGGGAAAGCGTTCCCGTTACCTTTCTGCCTGCCTCATTGTTGTGCAAGTTCATCAGGCGGCGGGGCGTCTTTTTGATCTCCCGGGCGTCCACGAAGCGCCGCGAGAACTCGATGCCGTATTTGATGTCGGCCGAGCAGCCGCCCCACTTCCAGCCTTCCTCCTGGTTGTAGTAGCCCTGCTTCTCCCGGTCGCAGCCGCACTGGCTCAGGTTGCCCTGGCTGCAGGCGGCCGTGATGGCGTGGGCCACCCCCGCTGCCGTGATGGCATAGGTGAAAGCTGCTTCCCGACTGCCTGAGGGAAAGACAGTAGATTGTTTTTAGAAAAAAAAAAAAAAAAGGATAAAAAAATAAGAAAGGAGTCTTTTTTTTTTTTTAAAGCAAATACTCTGGAGATCAACAAAAAGTGGAAAAAAGTGTATGCATAATTAGTCGTAAAGCCTTTTCTTGTAGGTAATTCTGAGTAGGACAGATTCTAAATTCGGGACATTGTCCTAATGGGTCGCCAGCTTCCCTCCTGCACCTTGGTACCAATACGGCTACATTCCTGACCGCAGCGTCCTCGGGCCCGGCCCGGAGAGAGCGCAGCGTCAGAATTCCAGAGTGGGGAGAGATTTTTTCGGTGCTGTCCAAAGTGCTGAATTCCTCCACAGGAGCACCTTGTTCTGCTGCCCACACTGCACACGGCCTGGGGCCTGCGGGTCCCGCTGCCTCGCCTGACGCCTCGTTTACGGGGAGGAACCGCTCCGTCACGTCCATCGGTGACAAGGTGTTCAGGTGATAATTGAGGCGGCTGGATCTGCTGGGACCGGTTTTAATGGTGGTGGGAAAGTCGGGCTGATCCAGGTCTGTGTTTTGGACCTGCTGCTGTCAGTTTAAGAAAAACTAAAATAAAATATTTCCAGTACAAAGGGAAAGTATGGAATTTGATTTAAGCAGGTCTCAGGTTCTGGATCGGAAAGGAAAGCAGTGTGTTAGACTAAACGGATGTTCAGGGCCGTATATCCGTCCGTCCATCTTCTCGTCTGTGGTCTCTGTAAGAACCTGACTTCTGTAGAAAGGTCTCAGTATGTGGTTAAGTTTGAAACATTTAAAAATCCAACCAACATTTAAAAGTTCAGAACTGGAAGATGAAAATGTTTCTCTGTTATGAATCAGCTGTAATTTTTAAAGGGGCAGTGTTATTTATTTTCCAAGAATAAAGTGCCATTTTATAGCACAATCAATTTCTTCTCCTCCAGTTGATATAAAAATATACAAAATATGCCTTAAAAGAAGTTTGACTGTAAATTAATGCCTTGAAATTGGGCTTCTGTCTCTTTAAGAAGCTCCCGCTCTTTTCGGCACTCTACCTTCAGCAAGTCATGACACGGCTCCTCTATTAACCCGTTAACATTTTTACCAGCGTTACACCGAGAATTAGCTTGCATAATTAGCTCAGCAGATGTGCAGTTCCACCAGGTGTTTGCTAATTGCTGCCGGCTAGTCTTAAGGAGCTGAGTCATAGGAGAGGGCTGCTGTGTGAGGCCAAAGCTTGGAGGCTGCATCTCCGAGATAGAGCTTCATGGTGAGATCAGGCGTTTTGTAGAGCTGAATGGTTGCCACGGGAGACTGAAGGATTTCTCAAACGTGCATAAAAAAATCAAAGCAACAATCCAGGTATGTTTTTGATGAGGGGATGACATCATAGCATCATGTAAACTTGATTTCACATAAATACTGCCCATCTGGGGAAAAAAGAGTTATAGTGGTGATTTAATGTTTCAGCTCTGATTAATGTAATCTGGTTGTCGTGACATTTTTTGACACGTCTGTGGGACTTGAGCACAGATGTAGCCACAGGGAATCATTAATCAATTATTGGAATAATCATGAACTAATTTAGTGAACAGCAGAATCTAAACTTTGGGATCTTGAAGCCATGTTTACCATAAGCAGAGACTAAAGGCAGGAAGTAGTTATAGACAAAGTGTGCAGTAACTGATCACTGTCTAATATTACCACTCGTTAATAATCCCTTTGAAAGATGTTCGTGCTTAGCGGCATAAAGCGATAGCTTTCAACGCTTCACTTAGGGGGTCAAATGATGCAAATGTATCACCCCCCTAGGAAAAAGGTATCCATGGAAACACGTGAATTACATTCTTCATTCCCTGCAGCTGCAGAAAATTTATGAACGTTAACAAGAAAAATCTAACTGTAAGAGAGAAATGAAAAAAAAAGGCTGCATCTTTTTTTTCCCCCCACATTTAAAAAACTCTAAAAATATTAAGTTGGAGGAAGTTACTAAACATCACTGCAGTCTGATTTAAACCAAGGTTGAACGTTAACTTCCTTTTGGTGATTATTTTGCCTTTTGTACCATGTTTTATGAGACTCTTAAATAAAAAAACTAATTTATTTTTATGTACTGCTAATTATAGTGCATTTATGATGCCGTTTGCAGCTGTTTTACAGCTAATTTCCTCCACAGATGGGCTTTTTGCACCTCTCATTCAGGACTCAGGGGTAATTTTTTTTTTTTTCTCAACTCTCCAACATGTTTTCACCCAAAGCTGCTGTTAATTTCCCATCCTGGGACTGGCACTCTGCAGCTAATACCGTGGCCACAGGTTTTGCCCAGAGGCGACTGACTCACCACCGCTTGCTTTTTTTGGTTAGCAAACTAGAACTGTGCCCCACCAGCTTGTGGTAATGTTCTGCTGTCCCTACCTCACACACACACACACACCCCCACACACACACACACACATGTACATGCATGCACCGCAAAGTGACTGGCCTCCACCCTGACACACATCCACTGTTTAAAATTCATTTTGTACATAGATGCACAAACAGCGTGACACTGTAATGTTTAAAACAGGACAAAGGTAGTTTCCAGAGAAAGGGTGGTTCCCCCGGCACATTTCCGGGCCCGTCGGGCTCTGCCGTTCACGGGGGGAGACGCATGATGATGAGGCTGCTGAGGTTTTTACCCCCTTCATAACTCCCTCTCCTCCCGACGGGTCTGGGGTCGGAAAACCTTTCCGGTCAAAGAAAGTCAATAACTTCACAAGTAGAACTTGCTGGCTTTGACTTGTCAGATGAGTCAAGCATTAGACTATCCGCATTAATTACTCTGCACTTTACTCCAGTAAAGACTTTAGGAATTAGGAGCCGATGCCCGGATTGGCCGGAACTGCACTAAACGCACCCATTAGGGCATCGAAAATCCCTAAAGAGCCTTAGCCCCAAACGTTCTGACAGTTCTCCAGCAGGAACCACCCTGGGATAGCCTCGCTGGCTGCCAGTGGAAAGTTGGCCTGACTGGAGAAACCTCAGTGCATTTGGAAACATCCAGGAGAGAAGAATGGGGGCTATATTAAACCAGATGTCTAATGGAGTTTAGTGGCAAGTGTCTGCTCTGGTAGCCAAGAAGGGAGGCGAAGTAGATCAGCATTACTTTTCCCCAAAATGTGGTGTAGGAGGTTATAAACAACCAAAACATATCCTGTTATATTCCACCATGTCAGTAGCAAAAAAAAAAAAAAAAACCCAAAATGAACTGAAGGATACTGAGTCAGTCTGCTTTTGGCCTACACATTAAACACCCACATCACTTTGGAAACCGGCCCCTGCAGAGATGCCCGACATGTTTTTGTTTTTCGTTTTTTTTCACCGTCTGTTGGAACCAAGACACACACACACACACACAAAGAAATATATTTATATATAAGGATGTAGCGGCTGGCCGCTGAAACGACGATCTGTGTTTAGAGACGGAGGGAAGCATTGAATATGACACAGCACAGGAGATTTACAACCAGCAATACTGCGCAGGCAGCGCTGGTGTAGCATAAACTGGATGATGTTAACACAGCCGCTGACCTCAACAGGCCTCGGTTTGTCCGCTGATCACAGACCGAGGCTGGGCCGTGCTGCTGACAGGAGAGGAAAAGGAAAAAAGATATACTGGTGGGATTTGGACAAAGGCTTGGCTGTGGAGAGGCAAACAAAACACACAGCGGTTTTTTCGTGTCCGTACGCGACTACGCGGACAGGCCGTGCCGGCCGAAGGTTTTCCCACATTCTGTCGCGTCACGAGCACAAACGTTGACGTTGACGTCGCGCTGGGACTTTTATGTGACGTCGCATGATTATTAAAAAAAATCTTAGGTTTATGGATGTTTACAAACAAAAATCTAAAACCCCCAAAAACGGTTGGCATCCATTCTTATCCATCTAATCCATCAACTCTGACCAGCTCTCCTCACACTGCATGATGCAGCTACCACCATGCTTCAAGCTGGGGACTATGTAGTTGTTAGTTTTGTAGTTGCCATGTGCTGTCTACTTGAAGCTTCTGATTAAGAAAATCAACAGGTAGTGTCATTAAAAAAACTGAAACAAAATATAGTAGTTCTTTCATTTTTCCACTGATACTTATCGCCACTGTTCGGAAGGCCTCTTTGCCATCACCCTAATCTTTAGCTTTCTGACTGTTGCTAAGAAACATAAACCTTTGCATCTCCTCCACTCAGAATAAACATACTTATAAACATACTGCATTAAAATTAATTGTTTTCAATCTATTCCCGTTAATTAAGACCATAAAATACATCCAACCTTTTTGGAGTAATAGGCTTATATGAAAAGCTGTGACCACTTTTGCACAGTAATATTGTGATATATATAATCAACACCATTTCTTTATTATTATTTTTAAATATCACTTGTACCAGTAGATCCTTATTAGTGGATCTGCTAATCCGTATGAAATACAGCCAGACCCAATCAGTGTGGAAAAGCTGTTACCGAATGCATTATTCTCTATTTTAATTAACTTACTTTCTATATTGTGTGTCACGGTGCGCAGTATATGCTTAGAAGGAGGAACAGTCCCTGTTTTTTTTACTGATTAAAGTCTTAGAAGTGTAAAGTGTATTTCTTTCCAGTCAACTTCTTTTGCCTCAATACCAGTAAGTAAGATCGAGCGCCACCAACCACCTTCGGAAGTTGCTCACGGAGTAAAACGAGTTCACCTGTGAGTAATTTATTCTGAGAACAGGTAGAGCTGTTCTGCGGAGGCCTCTGGGGTTTGTTAAGGAGCAATAGAGCAAACAGAACCATGGAGAACAAGACGCACAGCAGACAGGTTGCAGAGAAAGACGCTGAAGGGTTTAAAGGAGGGACAGATTATAAAACAATATTTAAAAAAATCTGGCGCTCAGCCTGCCGCAATAAATCAATTAATACAGTGATAAATTAAGACAAGGTTGAGTATTTCCGTTTGCATGACTGTTTTTCTCGTGTGTCTATCAAAGACTGGTGCTTTGGTCTGAACTAGCTCCTTTTATTTGAAGGACAGTTTCATGTTTGTGACGTGTCATATGGTTACCTCAAACAAAAGTAAAAGGAAAAAGGTCTTATTGTCACTTTTATAGTACCACAAAATATCGTGATAAAACTTTAAATCCGTGTCGCACAGCCCTGTAGTGGTGGTATTCTTATCAACGGTTCAAAGGTTTCGGGATGAGACGGTTTCCTCTTCATCATGGATCCTGCAGACGGTCGTTGCATCCAATAAACCTGAATTAAATAAATGACTGCTGATGGGGGGAACCAAGCCGTTTGACTGAGGCGTGTAGGCACAGGAGAAGGTGAGCCCTGGAGAAAAGCAGCTCTGGAGACTAGAGATGGTCAAACACATGCATGCGTTAGACTGGCCTAGTCAAACTCCAGTCCTAAATCCAAACTGGAATCTGTCATCTTTGCAGACACACTGATTAATTTGCAAAGCTGTAAATTTCAGATCATCTTTACTGTCATTCAACTCAACACCAGAGATGCACTGCAGAGCAAAGTTATGATGCATGATGGGTCACAAACAGAAAGAATAAACTACGAAACTGGACAAACTACGAAAGAATATAAAAAGAAGCATTAAAGCATAACATAAAATAAGAACCAGATCAAAAAATGGCACAGTATGAATAAAACACACTACTAGGATGCCTCCAAATGTTACTGGATGTAAATATTATAATTTCCTTACAATTCACAGGTAGGCGATGCTTTGTGTTGGGTTAAAATCCCCCCAAAACATACAGAAGATTCTGCTTGCAAAGCGACCAAACGTGTAAAAGTCAGATGGGTGGGAATACTTTAACAAGACATCGTTCTGCACCGGAGAAGAACATCCAAATACATATCTGTAAAAAAGGAAAAGCCTGAATGGAAGAGGAATACAGCTGAAAGCCTTGCAACAGAGAAACACACACACACACACGCACGCGCGGAAAAACAGAGTCTAGCAGTGCAGCTGAATGGCCTTTCCGCACAAGCCGGGCCTGTTTGTGGTGGGGCAGTGAAGGGGAAAGCTTTGTGAAGTCCACTCTTCCCAGACGTGCACTCACACCCCGAGGACACAGGAGGCCCGGGTTGCGTAAGACTAAGACCTCTCAGCCAGACAGCAACGCAGCTGAGCCTCACGTCCGTTAGGAACAAGAAGATCCTGTTGCAGACAAACGACACCACAAAGGGGAACAAAGGGGAAAGTGTCACCTGCTGGTGGTCAAGAGTCTTTACACTGATCACATCTGAATGGAAGCAGCCGTGTGTCCCAAATGAAATTTGTTTCTTTGCTTTTTGATTCGCATGTTTCCGATCATCAGAGATGTTTTGGTATCTCGACCTAAATAAATCTGACGCGTGTCAGAAACTCCACTTCTGAAGTTCAGGTTCAATGTTTGTCATATGCGTGGTAGAGACACGCTTCCTTGGATAACAAAAAGCTAAAGAATGCCACTTAAAAGGTAAAAAAAAATCTCAAAATGTAAAATAACCTCACAGATATATAAATTTTCTACAAGAAATTATGTCAATAAAGTAATGTAATATGCCAAAGCAACAAAATAAGAGGGTTTTTTGAAGATCCTAGTCAAAGTCAAAGACATCTGCTGAAGATGATATGACTGATTAACGTATCACGATGCAAACGTTTCATACCAGTCGATATTGATAATTATTGATTATCTGTTTTAACTGCCAAACACTGGGCGACCTTTCCTGTTTTATCAGTTGCTTTATCTGCTTTTAAACAGTTGAGGCTTAAACTTAAACTACTGCTGCGCAAGTTACTCAACAAGGCTGTTGCTAGATAACCAAAGAATGAGTGAGTCAGTTGATGCTAGCTGCAGCTAGCTTAGCTGGAGCAGCTGGAGCCTTTCCTCTGTCTACATCCCCCAGAATGCTGTGCGGTTCTGGGTCGGAGATCGATAAAATGATTGAATCTTGTATCAGACAGCAGTTGTTGCCACTAAAGATGCTGGAACGCAGTTTTCCAGCTTGAGTCACCCTGAGCCACGTTGGCTAAAAAGTGAATATGTTGAAAAGTGATCACTTAATATTTGTTTGACATTAGTATTAGTTCAACAATCTGTAGTTTTTAAGTCCGACAAGAAAGTATAGACAGAAGATTTCTGTAAGAGGGAGGGAGGGGTCAGCACTTTTGGCATCTTCTTTTCATCCGGTCAGAATCGACTCGGCCGTCTCCACCCCCAAAACAAAATGGTACACAGAAAACTCCAGCAGAGCAGCTGAGTAAATATGAATATGATAATGAGCAGAAGCCCCAGTCGACTCCATCAAAGGAAAAGAGGAGCGAGCGCACAAAGTTGTGACACCGAAAGCACCGAAAATAGGCCGCGACCAAAGCCAAGCCGATCCTGGAAGTGTGTCTCCGGGGCCCCGAGAAAGGGAAGGAAAGCTGGAGGAAAACCCCGAGCTTTGTATACCAATCACTGAACTGACTGCGGCCCTCTCCACTACTGTTTTCCGTTCCGCTTTATGTACCGTTGCTATGAACATATGCTCCTAGCAAATTATAGACACAGTTGTGGTCTGTGAGGTTTTTCAGCTCGAGGAATTAGCACAGCCATGTTCCTGTACAATAAAATAATATTGTTTTACCAGAACCGGGCTCCACATTCCCCTCAGAACTCACAACGCCGAGACGAGGAAGTGGCACGCTCACTGATGGGCCCCCACCACCCCAACCCCCCCCCCCGGTTTGATTCATATAATGAAGAGGGCTTTAAGCAGTAAAGCTAACCCAATTATGAGAGTATTCAGCATTGGCGGTAGAGTATTAAAACGCTGAGAGTTTAAGTAAGCTGTCTCCCAGGCATAGAAAATTGTGCTGGCAGAAAACATTTTTCAAAAGCATCCTTTTTCTTCTCTGAGCTCCCCGAGGTGGATATAAATCCTTCTGACTGAACGCTCAGACTTGCTAAAACAAGCACAAATCCTTCTCCCCTCGCTCCCTCCCTGCTTTCATCCTAATAATGACACCGAATCAGGACCTCACCTGCTCGGATCTGAAAGAATCAGGGGCCATGCGGGGGCAATTATCAGGTTCAAGTGAGGTGACTGTTGAGGATTTTCCTCCGTTTTGATCCCGTTTGACTTCACTTTGTCTTTGTCAAAAAAAACAAAACAAAACAAAAAAAACAGATTTACTGAGATATACAGCTGAAGACGCGTTTATCATTATCACTATAATCAGCCAGCCAAATACCCCCGCTGATTACACGTTTCCTTTCTCATTACAAAACGGGTCTCCAGAGCTGAAATTTCCATCTGCTCGACCAAAATATGGTCCAACTTATTTTCTCACGCTCCTGCTGCAAACGGCTATGTGTTTTATAGGGTCTTTATATGATAGTGTCATGTGTAAAGCTTGTTGAAGGCGCCGTTGGCAACGCGACAGCGTAGGGCAGGACGATGGAGAGCAGAGAATTGGATTCAACAATGCAAAAAAGAAAAAAGACTTCAGGACAAGGGAGCAACAGAAGGCAGCAATACACCAAAGAAACCAGAAACTCCACCTGGTGGAGGTGTGGTTGTGACGTCCAAGCCAGGTGAATGAAATCAATCAGAAATTAATGGAGGCTCGAGTGGAGTTCAGGAAATGACACTAGAGAAACATGGAATAGCCGCAAACGCAACCAAGACTCTGGGAAAACAGAACCGAATAAGGAAAATACAAACCCAACGTACGAAGCTAAGGTGAAATCCATAGGTATACGACAGGAAGTAGCACATAGTTATGACGTAGAACAAAAATAAGACATTGGTAAATCTGAAAAGTGTGACAATCATTTGTATTCAGCTTCCTTTTTCAGCTTTGAAAAAAGGCGGTTGCCTTTTGTCGTATTGGCTTCTCAGATGCTTTAGGCGTCGAAGTCAAGTCCTCAAGAGCTTCTGCCCGTTACCTTTATAATCTGCTCCAGCACAGCTGAATAAAATGGCTGAATTTCCTCGTCAATGTGTCATTCAGCTCTGTAGGTGGACTTTAATCTCAGTGGTGTTTCAGGAAGCAATGTATCAAAAAGTTGGTGGACTTTGGCACGTCTGGTTTACGCTAATTGTTGCAGTTCTGGCTGCATGTCTCTCTCACAAAACTTCCTCATCACTTTGTCTCCACGAGCACAATTCAGCTACAACAACAGCTAACTTTTCCATCTAGGCTAAAACATTCAGTTTTTATCTCATCTATCCAGAGCACCTTCTGCAGCAAGACCTCTTAATGGCTTTTGCTAAAGAAAATAGGCTTTCATGGATGACATTCTTCTTGTTTCTCTTCCATAAAGACCCAATTTGTACAGTGCATAATGAGTTGTCTTGCGTACAGATTCTACCACCAAGCATAGATCTCTGCAGCTCCTCCAGAGTTACCGAAAGAGTCTTGGCCTGTACGGCTCTGACTCTATAGGACAGTTTAAAGTCTTTCTCTTGTTCTGCACACACCAGACTTGAATAAGTGGGTGATTAACAGGCTTGATGGGAAGACTGAATACTGATCAATGCCAAATTTTGAAAGCAACATATCATTTTCCTTCTACTTAAAAATTATGCTCTACTTTCGGTTGGCGTATCACGTAAAATCCAAATAAAATACATTGAAGTTTGTGGTTGTAGCTAGAAGACGAGATACGTTTCTCAATTCTTCAACCTATCACCAATCAATCAACTATCTCTGATAAAAGACTCTCTCCATTCTGCAAGTGCCTCCTTTCCCCAGACCGGCTAACTCTTCCCCACTTGGCTAAAGAGGCTAGCAGTGATGTGATTGTTGGCACATGCAAGTGTCCAGCATGCAGAGAACACACCGATCGGCCTGGGATTGTGCGAGACAAAGCGCGCTGCGAGATTACGGTTGATCCTCTCGCATCCTGTTTCCTCCCGGGTCTGTCTGTGTCACCGGTGGAGTCAGACGGACACAGATTCCACCGATAACACAGCCCACCGCGGGGCCGGGTAGGGCAGGGGCCAAAACGACGCATGCACCGACAGGAGAGAGATCCCCGGCCAAACCCCTGGAGGACCAGCGTCCACAACGAGCACCAGAGGAGGTTTGGGAGAATTTAGTGGGCTCTCTGCTCACTAATCAGGAAGGAGACAGAACTGATAAATGAGCAAGAGCAAGGGGCCACACCCCAAACACATCAACGACATTTTAGTGCGTAATAATGGCGCTTGGCAAAATGCAACGTTACTGGTTTTCACAATTGGTGACTGTGTGGTGTCTTTGTACCGCACATTTAGCAACAAGGCTGTTCAAAATGCATCATAAAAATACAAATAAACCTGATTGATTGATCGATCCTGGAGGAGGAAAAGGTGAAGCGGCAGGGCTGAGCAACATGAATTTAAAGTTTTATGGTGATATTTTGTGGTAATATTGTGACTAGTAAGAACCACTTTTTTAGGCAACTGTCTGGCTGTGACTGCAGGACACAGAAATCATAACCCCAAAAACACAAATACTGCTCTTGGAAAAATATTCTGATATGCTTCTTTAGGAAACCAGTCACATAAAGACATGTAATTTGTACCAACTAAACTGCAAACTAAATTTAGTCATGCATTTTTGTTTATAATTATCCCCCACAGTACGGACAGTTTTAGGGTTATTTAAAAGTCATTAGTTGGAATTTATTTTGACAAATTAAACTTCTTATCATGATGAGAAATTTATCACGATAAATGATAAACGATCCGATAATTTGCCCCCACTAGCAAGCGCTGACCTTTGCTAAACCATGATTACCGTTACTGTAACTACGGTGGTGGAACCCTAAATTGACACACACACACACGAACACACACGCATCCATACCATCACACTGTTTTCTCTGGACTCGCATGGAGGAGGGCAGGGAGGATTACCGCTACCCACATGATGATGAGCTGAAAAATAGGCCTTTTATCCACCACCGTTCCACCATAACACAATGCACGCGTCATTTCCACGCTGTTATCCGCTTGGTGTCAAGCGCTTGGCAAGGCATGGGAGTGAATCTGCACTTTCAGCTGGTAGCTCAGCTGTAAACAAACGGGTCAGCGCGCATGCGAACGATCCAGCTTGTGACAGTTTTTCTTGTTTGTCAACCCAACGGGGGAATAACAGAATCGGGTGAATCGTTACGTATTTCAACTGATAAGCGCAACTCGCCTGCAGAGTGAAAGAAATCCCAGAAACGGAGGGAGGGAAAGAGGGAAACTCCCAACAGTGGGAAGATTGATGGGATTTTAGGGAGGCGAGTCAGAGTATCCACTTGTGCGTTCTTGAAACCCCCTCCAGTTGTGAAGAATGAGTCCTGGACTGTCATTATTAAGCTAACTCCTGCACATAAGACTCACTGTCAACTGATTAGGCTCATATGTCAAACACTGTATCTGTATCGTTTGTTAAACAGAGACTCGACCGTGGAGCTTCCTTCTCAAACAAGGTGAGACACAACTGCTCTTCTAGATTCATTTCATTTCTCAATCAATTCATCATTTGAATAATAACAGGTTTGATTGTGGCTCCAGTTACACTGACCGACCAGCAGCGAGAGTTTATCCTTTTGATAATTTTACACTTGCGTGTTTTCTTGCATTTCTTAAACACAGCTGATTTATAAGGAGAAAACGGTCGGGCTCTGGGTAAATATTTCAGCTTGGGAGTTTTGTCTAAACGAGGGAACAAAGCACGCACGGAACCACACGGCCATTGGAGTGGGTTTTCTCGGCCGCTCATTATTAGCCTCTCGGCTGGACCGAGCTGTTGTGCTTTCTGCATTCTGCCGGGATACGGTTTCACCACAATGGACCGTGTGTCGATTCCGAGAAGTGGAAGGAGCTCGGCCAGCGCATTTATTATCTGCGAGGCTTTTTTGTCGTCCTCAGACCGAGACTGAGTATCGCGGCGCATACGGGCTTCCTACACGTTGTTCAAGTTAAACGTCTGTACCCCTCCACGGTCACTTTTCCAAAGTTCTCAGGACAAACGTTCGCAATGGATGGATGCAAGTTTTAGGCAATGAGATGGGGATTAAATTCTGCAAATACAAATATTTTCTTTGTCCCGTCTATTCGCAACTTGGAAAGTTGGTAAATAAGAGGGTAAATAAAACCTGTTTACAGGTGCTTTTGGCCCACAATCACTAGAACATTGACCAACACAAATATGTATTGATCATTTTGATGATGGCACTTGATAAAATGTAATGTTTGCTTCCTCACATTTTCGACTCCATCATGGGTTTTTTTGTTCTTATGATGTGAAGCCCTTTGAGTCACCTTGTTGTTGAAATATGCCACACAAAAAAACTTTATTGATTGATTGATTAAAATGTAAATGAACTATTGATTATCAGACATAATTTAGAGCAAATCCGTCCACTTTTTTCTCTTGTCTTTAACCAATTCAGGGTCTCTGAGGCTCGTTCTCGTCTCAACAGGCCAGAGGTGGTGAACAGAGCTTCCACATGCATTTCTGCAGCCAACGCCATAATCATGCATGCACACGCTCACTCTTAAGGTCACTTTATTCATCCATTTGCCCATAAGCCTCATCCCCACTCAGGAATGCTTTGGGATGCTTTAGGGGATCCCAAAGCATTCCTGGGTTGTCTCCTCCCATCGGGACGTGCTGCCAAAGGGAGAAAGTTAAAGTCCAGCCACCTAAGAAGATTGTATGAAGGTTTCAAGCAACTGGAAAACTAAGAGGCTGTTTCTTCATCACCATAAACCTGACAACACACTAAAGTACTCAAACTCCTCTGCAGAGATGGGAAGAGTGTCTAAAAAATTGTAACCAAGTCAGAGTAAAAAGTAGCCATCCAAGAAATGACTCAAGTGAGAGTAAAAAAGTATTTGTTCAAGCAATGAATAAGTTATCAAAAACATCGATCATTTCAGAATGACATGTGGAGATGTTGGTATTTTACCAACCAAAATGAAAGTAATTCATAAGAATAACATAATTACAAAATGACAAAAACATTTTTTACACGTTGATTTCTTTCAATGTAAAACTTATTTCACAAAAACAGCAGCTGCGTGTCGGAATATGGTGAATATTTAGCTGAAACAAGCTGGTTTTTCATTCAGTGAAGTTCCTCACACTGGGCAGAGCATCAGTTTACTCAAGAAAAAGTACAAGTACATCATAGTAAAGTTCCTGAAGTAAAAGTAAAAAATAAAGCACAGTAAAATACTCCTGAAACCAACTCTTCTCCTTTGCCTATTGAAGAGCCTGACCCCAAACCTGGAGCGAGAACTCCACCTCTTTCCGTCTAGAGAGAAGTTGTGTCTTGGTTAAGTTAGTACTTCCAGAAACTTATCATGCCTGTTCTCAGACTTCAGGAGGAATCTTCAATACCTGGAATGTAAATTTGGCATCGCAGAGCCAGAAACACCCTCACACCTCTCTTAACCCCGTCGCCTGCTCAAGCATTCCCTTCCTGAAATTTGGAAACAAAAGCCAATCCTGATTTATGTCTGGCATTATCTGCCTAGGTTGACCTTCCCCCCTTCCTTTGAAAGGCGGCTCTGCCTTGAGGAGCCTGTACTCTCCGGCTTCCCACCAAGTACGTGCCTGTCTGGGAGTTCTTTCCACACAAGTGGTTTTCAATGAGCCTGCTGACTTCAGCATCCTTCATCTGACTAGGTGCCACTTCGGCCCCCGGAGCCCTGCGGTGCTGGCAGGTGAATTTGCCTCTGTCGTCACCAAGGCTCTGAACTCCTGACGGGGGAAGGGAAACATTAACAAGAGCAAGAAGACGGCGCTAAACGGGATGATGGAAATGTTCAAGTCTCTGTCCTAACTGTCCTCTTTTTTTAAATACCTTTAATGAACATCATTTGTACTTTAATGCTGACTTTGAGGCCGAAGCAAAGCGCTTAATGCACTAAGAAGGAGAGGGTGTTGTCGTTTAGCAGCGAGTGGAAAGTTATGTAGCGCTACAGTTTGCTAATATGTCATTCAGCTGTGAAATATCATCAAAAACAGGAAAATAAATGCATCTTTGAGTGCACAGAGGAGAGTTTCTTGTTTACCTGTCTGTGCGTGTGGAGGATGGGAAGACCTTTTGTTTTTTGGGGAGGTTTTTTTTTTTAACAGTCTTTCAACTTTTACTTGCGTGGTATTTGTTTGGAAGTGTAGTTCCAACAAAAAAAAAAACAGTTTATTTTATATTAATATATAAGCTTTTTTTCTTTTTTTTTTACACCTTAATCCTTCCGAATTTTTTGTGTCAAGCACAATAAGACAAAATGAGCTTTATATTTTCTTTATGCGTCACTTCCTAAACTTTAGTAATGCCATCTGTGAATCTAGATAAGGATCATTAATCCGCCAGGTATCGCATTTCACTGGAGCCCTCACCGGTGACTTTACGGTGAAAGACTTCGGGATTACAGCCTTTTGAAGTTTATACGGACAGGCGTTAATCCCACGTGTTCGTTCAGAGACTCCAAGCGGCCACTCCGAAGAACGCCTGGACATACCAAAAGAAAAACCTCTTCAGAAAAGTCACTTTTGCTGTTATTATTAGTAAATTTAAACTAGAATCAGTTCACATTTCTATCCAGGAGTCTTCAAATCCAGTCCTGCAACTTTTAGATGTCTTTGCTTCAACACGCCCGAGTCAAATAAGGAGGTCATTAGCATAAATTAGTAACTTAGCATGTTTTGTTGGGTTTTTTTATTTTTTATTTTCCAGTGTTTTTGTTCAAGAAACAAATAAAAACAAATGAATGTTTATCACTATAAAACTGAAATGAAGCAAACATACTGTTGTTGTTTGCCCTGTTTGTGTTGGCTGACGTTCCATGCAGTGTTTTCATGCAGTGAAAGCAAAAGGTTTTATTATTTCATACCTCCTTCTAGTGAAACGTAATTTCTTTTTATTTAATTCTGAGAGGAATCACAGTAATATAAATAACGACTGTAAAACACCGGGTTGTAATCCTGACATCTCCTCTGTGTTTGTCTCGTCTTTCCCAAACTACAAGAGTCGACGCTGAAGTCGGTTTTTAGCAAAATCCATAAAGTTTTTTGTTTTTTTTCCATTGTTACACCTTAACGTAGAGACTACATAAATTACAAAGTGTAACTGCTGTGGTAGAGTTGTTGGTTATAGCATCTTCACTTTTGAATTTCATGATTTTAACTCCTCCCTGTTTGAAAGGATTTTGGAAAAACCTTTTGTTTTTTGAACAAAGACATAAAAGTTAATGCGTAGGATGAGGTGGGTTTTTTCAGCTGTATCAAAATTAGTGTATTTTGCAAAACTGCAGTGGAAAAAGATGTTTTCACATCAGACGAGTCGCGTGATCAACAACAGGATGTTGCTACTGGCAGAAAAGACAAAGAAGACAACAGGACTAGGTCGGAGGACGACGACACGGCGTGTTTTCTAACAACTTATTACGTGAACGAACTCAATCACGTGATTTTAACAAAAGCTAAATTGTGCTTTCTCGACATTAGCGAAATGTAGACAAAGTTCTGCGGACATTTGTAATAGAAGCGCAGCTGCTGAGGCAGGAAGGAAGGAGGCCCACCAAGAGTCATAAAGTATGAAAATGACCTGATGCCTACAGGGAAAGCACGGCTCTAGTTGTCGGCTGCAGGTAAGATATTAACAACTTAACTTTTTCACAGAAACTCACTTTCAAAAAGGTAAACTTTCACTTCAAGGTCTTTACTTGTTCATTTTTTTAATCGTTCCATTCGCGTCCAAGTGCTGCGCAACGAGCCAGAGGCGGGATGATTTAACTTTTGACATATTTCACTGCCAGCACAACAAGAAACCTCTTTCAGATTAAAAGGAAGAAGAAGAAGAAGAAGAAGAAGAAGAAGAAAGAGTCATGATGGTGACAAACTGGCTGGAAAGTCAAACAGGGAGTAACTGGAGCAGGCCATTTTGTGACAAGGGGTCCAGTGTTGGCCTTTGATGCTGAGTGTAGCCGTTGAAAGGTGTCCACTTTCAAGCTCTAATCGCCGACTTCAAGTGTGCTGAAAAGAGCCGTAAGGTGTTCAGAGGCAGGTCTTTTAAGTGAAGGCCATCTCTATTACAGGTGGTTAGCGGGAGGAATGTACTGCGGCACACAGGACGAGGCTTTCCCAGCCAGAATAAGGCGGCAGACAGAAAATAAATAAATTTTAAAAATCGCAAACACATCTAACAATTTGATAATGTCACTTAGAGCCAAACAATGTTATATCCATGATGGGATTGTTCTGCAGATTCAAATGAAACATTTGCGAAAAGATCCCCACCAACAAATAGGAGCATTAAAAAAAAAAAAAAAAAAAAGATTCAGCAAGCGTGATTCACTTAAGGCTTTCTGTTCACCCTGACTGGCTGATGGATTTGGCTACAATTCTGTTATTAGTTCGTCATAGACCGCAAATCGCTCAATAACACCAATCTCTTTTAGCGACAGGATAATTCAATCCACATTTCCGCAAAGCCGCCGCGCCGGCAGCGCCGTGGCGGTGGCAGGGCGAGGAAACGAACGTGAGTTGTTGCACAGGAAAAAGAGATCCTCTTAGACTCCCTGTTTTCAATCCAATAAAACTTCACGGTGTTGATTTTCCAGTTTGTCAGCCGGAGAAAAAATATTAGGGACTGCGACAGAACAGAGGCATCGATTAGATGTCTTGCATAGCTTTGTTTACTGTAAAGTTGTGATTAAATTGTTAAAACGAATAACCCCAGTCATCAACTTTATGCTGAACATGAAGGTAGTTAATAAATCTGAAGTGGAAGGGAGAGTATAGATGGCAATTCAATTCACTTTTCCAAATGAATAAACATTTGAAATGTGTGGTATGTATTTGTATTAATCTCATTAACTTTGATATACAATATCAAAAGAAAACGGTGCAACCAATTGTCTTTAGAAGACACTTGACACTAAAGAACTTTTGAGACAGAAAACAGCAGACAAGTCAGGAAGAAAAAGTTACAGAGTTTTATATCAGAGTATTATTTCATGCTTTGGAGGGTGACACACATGGAAAACTAAAAAGACACGGCCATTCACCTACGCAGACAGGTGGAACAACTTGTCGACATGGCAACTGCTCGTAGTCCACAAACGAGTCAAAGTGGCGAGAAGAAAGACGTTGTTAAACTAAAGCCTACAGTGGTTCCACGCAGCGTTTGCAACAACGCCTGGAGCAGAAACGGCAAAACATTTGGAAAGATCAGCTCTGGTCAGATGACCAAACGTGAATTTGATGGAAACATTGATGAAGCTTAAAACAGGACAGCCCTGGATGGATAAACATGGCCAGAGCTACAACTCCAAAATGAGTCCTCATGGATTAAGGTCTTGCATGTTTTTCGTGTTTCATTGGTTTACCTCACCTGAGTTAAACGAATATGTGACTAGAGGCTCTTGGAAAACTCAATGACAACCATTTGAGTCTGCTGTGTTGGAGCAGCGATCCATTTAAAACATGACGGGATCTTAATGACTAATGTTGGACGCCCCTGGTTTCAATAAGGAAAATGGTAGCGTTATTATGGCCTAGTCAAAGTTGAGCTCAAAATCAAATTGAGAATCTGACTCGAAATATGATGTTCACAGAAGCTCTGCCTTCGATCTGGCTGAGCTAAATAATGTTCAAAATAATAAAACATCCATTGGTTATCAAACGCACAACCTGTGGAGACAACAAACGAATCTACAAATTATTGACTGAGAGGGCTGAACACAGACACAAGCCTCACATTTCAGACTTTTAAACAACACAAAAACCATTTCTCCCTTTTCTTCCGCTCAACAATTTGTTTTGGAAGATCCAACAAAATCCCAATGAAACACACAAAGGGCTTTGGTTATAATATGACAAAATGTGGGAAAGTTTGAGGGTAATAAATGCTTTCAGAAGGCACTGAAATTAATCTTTTCCTAATCAAAATACCTCATATTCGCCAAATAACCCAGTTATTAATGCGTGCCTCCCTGTAACGCTGTGGAGCGGCTCCAGAACCGCCTCCAAGAGCGGGAGGCGCACTGAGAGAATGCAAAACAGTTGTGGTCCGCTGGTCTCGCTCTTTCTCTCTTTCTCCACAAAAAAAGAGAGAAAAATTCATCTTGAGAGTCCAGAACTGAGCCTGGCTCTCCGAAAACGGGAGCAGCTTTTCGCTCCTGAGCTTCACTTGTGATGACGATGTTCCCAACATCTGCAGATGTGCGTAGACACAACAGGAAGACTTTAACGAAGGACTGTGTGCCATAACTTCGCACGCCAAAGGGTCTGTGATATGTACAAACGCGGCTACAGAAATCTGAGTACAACTTCAGCCGTGCGCCACCAAAGATTAATATATCAAAACAACCAAGAATGCAGTCTACGCCTCTCAAAAAATGTGGGGCGCTTGCACAAAATGTTCATTTAATTTCTACTGATTGCATCCGCGTTACGCTGCAGCTCTGCAGCTGCTGCGGCTTACGCAGTTTCCTATGATGACACACGAGAGCATTCGCCGACCTATTTCCACAACCGCAAACTTCCATGTATTTTAATGGGATTTTTAGACCAACACAAACTTAGCGCATCGCTGTGAAGTGGAAGAAGAAAAAAAAAAAGACAAAGCATGCTCTTCAAAATTGTTTCCAAATGATAATCCCTAGAAAACATTAAAAAATACTAAAGTTTTCATACCTCAAACTTATTTGCCATCAACGTCAAACAATTGCAACCACATGAGGTATTTGTATCAAAGCGCTGCTAAATATTAGAATAAAATGCACAGCATGAACTCAGGGTGGTTTATAAATTACTTCCTGGCAGAAAACCTTGTGAATGACTTATGGGAAATTTGGAACAATATGCCTAAAATCATCTAAATAAACACAACAGTCAGGAAATTTGGAATCAAAACCAGCAGACGCACTGAGCAATAATAACTAGACTAAACATTTTATGTCTTATGTCAGTGAGGATCATTAAAATTACCTCTATTTGCACGGCAAGATCCTGATGCAGCAACAGAGTTAAACGGAGGCCCGGCTGTGGATGGATTTTAAGGCAGTGCCTCAAACACTCTGCTTCATTGTTTGACGTCATGGAAAAAAAAAATAAAAAATCAAAACAAATCAGTCAAGATATCAGAAAGAGAACTCCACAAGTCTGGTTCATCCTGGAGTATAAGTTTCAGATCCCTGTGAATGTGCCACATTCATCTGTTTCAAATCATTTTAAATAATTATAACTCTAAACGCCAGAGGAATGTCCAGCTATAATATTGATCAGGAAGGATGGGTGTGTTTTAATGCAAAATATGTGAATCAACCCTCAACAAAAGGCCAAACACCTTCTGGATAGTTCACAACAAAATGAGACTTGTACCGACTGAGGTTGAAAATGTTTCATCGAAAACCAGCATAAAGACAGACAGACTACAGTTTGTAAATGCAAAAGCTTTAAGATTCTATTTATACTGTGAGTTTTACCGTATAAATACAATAAAATTCTGGAATTTTATCACTTAAATATGTTAAACTTCCAATAAAATTGACCGAATTTTAACGTATTTATACGATAAATTTCTGGCAACCACAGCTGCCGAGATTTTATCATAAGTTAGAGAGGGTTTTGTTTTGTTTTTTATTTTTTTACAGTGCAGGGACGACAGCCTCCTGCTGTGACGATGTTGTGCAATAAGAGGGACTGGTGAACGTATCATGACAACAACAACAAAAAACAGAAACAAGCAAGTAAACTATTGCGAGATGCTTCAGAAAAGACCTTTAACCCATGCCACACAGTTTAAAGCAATTATTTATATATTTTTAAAGAATCTCTCACATTTCCGTCCAGTCATAAACTCTGTCATGATCTAACGCAGGAAGATTTAGTGTGATTTAATGTTAGACAGTGAGATAACACGATCCGTGTGTAAGTGTACTTCAGATGGGGATTTATGAAACGTAAAGAAGAAAAAACCAAACCAAAAGAAAGAAAAATCAACACTTGTAACCCCATATGTTCAGCAATAACTAAATGACATGTAAATGCCTGAACTCTGACAAATCACGCAATTTTAAATTTAACTCCAAATGTCTTCTTAAGGCACCAGGGTACAACCAACAGGACGAGCAGCAGCTCTTTTCCAAATGGGAAACTTAATTTACTGAGAGGGTCATTTACTTTTGCTAAATGCACAAAAGGGAGTAAAAAAATTAAAAAGCACAACATGTAAAAATGCATCTGAACATAAGGTGTTCCAGACCAAAAAGCAGGTGAAGGGGGACTGCAGTTAGCCTGCTGATGCTAACTCTAACCTGGTTCGTTTGTCAAGAAAGCTAAAGTTAATTAAGCTAGCCAAAGAGAAAACCAACTGAATTATATGCAGCGTCAAGCCAACAGGATAACAGCAACAAAACATATTGAATGGAAGTCTGAAATACAAATAATCACACTTACACATTTTACTACTTCCCAGCTCTAAGCCTACATTCCTGTACGCTTCTTCCCTCACAGAGCGGCCAGGAAGGGACACAACCAATTTAACTCGATTAACAACAGATGTGTCCGTCTAATTACGGCTCAGCGTGACTCGTCTGCAATAACACCGTTAGCCGCCTCCTCGTTTGAGATGTCATTTTTCAACCGTACAATTTCTCCATTAGGCCCGAAGCGTCTCTGTGTATAGGCCAGGCGGCGGCACGCTGCAAACGCCGACAGGAGCAGAAACTCCGTCGGCAGAAAGCAGAGCACGCTGGAAGAGCGAGCCCCTCCTGACTGAGGCCGGCTCAAATCGGCAGTACGATTTGATCTGTTGGCGAAAGAAAAAAGTCAAAAAGATTGGGTGTTGCTGGTTTAAGTTAAAGACACATGTCATTGGGTTCAGTGGGTTGGGGACTGGTACCAAATGTTTCAGATTCTTCATAAAATCAAGACAATATGATGGCATGCATTATGCAGCTTTTCTCTCTCTCTCTGTGTGTAAATAAGACAAGCGCATTTCAATTTTCAGACTACATTATTGGTAGCTAAAGCGGTTCAACCGATACCGAGCCTTGCAAAAAGTATTCAGACCACATAACAACCACAAGCTGCTGTTTGTGTAATACAACAACAATGTTGTGTGTCCTTGTAAACTAAGACAGAATGTCATATATTATATATTTTTAAAGGTTAAAAACTGAAAAGTGTGGCCTACATTCGCCCAAAATCATCTGAATAGTAAGACAAACTCCCACCTGCCTGTTTTGATCTCAAGCAAGATCCCTGACAAGTCAGGGATTTAAATATGAATTTAACCCTTTATGTCCTAAATATAAAATCTCCACATGGATATTTTTGCGTATTTTAACTGTACGCAGTTCTTTAAATGTCCTGTGAGGAAATATATTTGGCCATTTGTCCATAACAGCTGGAACTTTCAATATATAGCAAGTTATTTACGTAATTTACCGACATTCCCTGCTACGGCGGGGTGAAACTACCCTAATAATCTGATATTGGCTGAACGTCTTTCCTTTCAGAAACCGCTGGGATTTTTCAGTGTAGCGGAGTTACGCTAATGCAAATTTGGCTGGATCGTCGCCGCTACATTTTAGGACTTATAGGGTTAAAGCAGAGTTAGGTCAAAAAACAATTTCCCAAACTTTAAGCAACCCGCAGAGCTCCGTTCAATTAATCAGCTCAAAATGGAAACCCTGCGACACAACCTCAAACCTACCGAGGCAAGAAAAATGTATTTGTACAGCACGTTTCAGCAGTGGGCAATTCAAGGTGCTTTACATGCTGCAAACATAAAACAACAAACACGTTTTATCAAATGATGTCATCGCAATCATCAAAAATCGTAAAATACTGGGGTAAAGACCATAAAAAATGTATGTATACTCCAGTTATTATTTATTGTTCGGGATTAGTGAAGTATAAAAACTAACTGCTACTTCTCCATGTTTGGATCCGGTTCTGAGTGCGCCGAGTAGACTCGAACCAGAAGATCCGAGCGGTCTGGAAAGTTGGTGTAACGACAACAGATATTTAATGTATTTTAGTGCCAAGCCATTCAGATTTATGAACCAGCAAAAGCATAAGAAAAAAAAAAAACGCATCTATTGAAGGAGCCAGTGCAAGAACTTCAGAACTGGGCCCATGTGTTCTGTCTTCCTGGTTTCACAGAGAATGTGAGCAGCGTTCAGGATCAGCTGCGGCTGGAGGATTTTTTTTGGGGGGGGCAGACCCGTGAGGACGCTACAGCAATCAATGGAAGTAAAGATCCCAATTCTCTAGATCTTGCTGTTAAGTTATTCCTTTAATCCTGGAAATGTTCTCCAGGTGACAGAAGGCCAACTTTGTAACTGTCTTTATGTGTCTCTGAAGGTTCAGGAGCAAATCATCTGCTCAGTGCTTGAATAGGTTCACAGACCCTTAGTGGCATTGCAGTGAACGGCTGCACATCATCTGCGTAGTTACGGTAACTAATCGTATTACGTGTTGTTTTCTGAGCTAGCTGGAGCATGTAGACAGTGAATAACAGGTACCCCAAGCTGGAACCTTGGGGTACCTCAGCTCTGATGAGATGTTACCTGTTGGCATGTACTTTAGGTAAGACTTGATCCAATTGAGTACTAAACCAGAAAGTCCAACTGACCCAGACATGGCTGACGTGTAGCTTTCAAGATCTGTTTAAATCTAAATCAGATTTATCAGGAGTAGCACACACAGCTTCTTTTGCACCTTTTTACATGAAGAAACATTATTCAGTGTTGGCTAACCTAAGTGAGAGATCAAGCAGGGGAATATTGAAATCTTTCTGCTCACTGCCACTCCTTCTTCACAAATTGATCCCATTTCTGAAGAAGCCAGGTGTCCCCAAAACTTAACTCCTCTGTAAAAATAAATGTCAGCGCTCCAAATGGTAACACACACACGCGCACATGCGCACACACACACACACACACACACACACGCACTGTGCCCATTTCCCTGCGGTGAAAGAACTCAGACTGACCTACTCGAAGCTCCTGACCGAAGACCGTCCTCTCTCCGAGCGCCGAACAGTTCCAGCGTCCGTACCGGAACTGGTACTGGCACTCATTGATGCCCATTTGGGCGCCTTCGCCCACAACAATGATGGCGTCTGGGCGGCTCTGGCAGATGGCCCGCTGGCGAGGTGCCAGCCCGGGAATCTTGTTGCAGATGATGTTGGCACCCAGAGCCACAACCGAGGACAGGGCCCTGCCAGAGTCAGAGAAACACGCACATGAAACAGACGCACAAACCTCGAAAACATGCTTACATCTCTAGTAAATATGTGTAAATAACATTTAAATAAGTTCATCTTTCATCATACGTGTGTAATTTGACACAGTAAATTTATTCTGCTTCCCTTCTAGAAGTAAAGAGAGAGCGGGCTCATTTCTCAAATCCTGCTTCTCCTCTCACAGGTTTTCTGCAGGATATACGTTTGATAGACGTGCAAGAAGGTCGACCCACTTTTATGTTTATTTGACAATATATATAAGACCAAAAGACCTCCTAAAATACCCAATGGTAACTCATTTAAAATGTCTTAGTGTCTTAAAGGGGTAGAATTAGGGATTTCCCAGCCACACAATCAATTTATAGCTCAATCAAGTAACTATGTTACATTCAGCTGTTATTAAAAGTGCAGAATATGTCAAATATGACTCAATAGAAAACTGACTTTGTCATTTAACACCCTAAAATTGGGCTACTGTCTCTTTAAAAACTCCTGCTCCTCCTCTGTCTGAAACTCTGCCTTCACCTCTGCCATCACAACATGGCTCCTCTTTAACAATGTTTTAACAGCATTGTGATGAGAAGTAGCTCCTGTAATGAGATCAGCAAATGCACAGTTCCTCCAGGCGTTTGCTAATTCCTGCTGGCTAGTCTGAAGGAGCGGAATGAGTAAGTTGTAGGAGAAGGCTGATCTGTAATGCTGAAGCTCGGAAACTGCAGCTCCATCCGCGGAGCTACGTTCGCCCAGGGGTTTTGTCCAGCTGAGTGGTTGCCATGGGAGACAAAAGGATTTCTCAAACATACATGAAAGAATCAAGACAACACTCCAGATATGCTTGTGATGAGGGATAACATAATAACATGATGTAAAGCTAAGAAAAAAAGTCAAATTTACAAAACATTGCCCCTTTAAGCAGTTCCAAATTCCATGCAGTTTGACAAGTTTCCAGCTTTCTTTGGGAGAAACACTGGCCCACAGCATCACACATTCTCCGCACTTAGCACACGAGATGCTTTTGTACCTCCCCCTCGGCCTTTTGTTTCACACAAAACCCACATAAAACTGCTAAGGGAGATGGAAACTTACAGAAAGTACCCAGAAAAAAAGAAAGAAAAAAGTAGGATGCATGTTTGACTACTGACAGCATTCAGTGCTGGCTCGGATGATGGGAGTCTGAGTAATGAGTTTGGGGTTTTATGCTAATTGTTTGGTACCATAGCACTGTGAAGGGCTTCCAGGCTCTTATGGAAACACATTGTACTCCATTGTGGTTTCTCTCGGTGTGGAAGCAGTGTCCCTCTTTCAAACAAATGTCACACAAAGTAATACGTCTCAGGCTTTGCTTAATTACATGTTTGAGGCGGACTCCTGAGGTAACATGCCACCCTCGCTGTTCACAAGAGACTGTTTTATCTTCAGCCACATCCCATAATTAATTTGTAATGAGTACATAAAACAAAAACAAAACAGAAAAACTTTTTCAACACAAATCGCCGTAATTCAAGGTTATTACGCGTTAGAGAAAACGACACACACCTCCTCCTCTTGTTCTACCCAGAGACAACACACATCCAGTGATTTGCTGTGAATACACAGAAAACACATTTAAAAGGTGGGCTGGTTCTGCTGCTGAGGAAGCCAAAGGAGGACTGGTGCCAAAAACAAAGTGCCGACTCCCTCTAGGGCTCTGTTTGCTGCCATCAAGACCTTGTAGATACATACTTTTTTTTTTAAACATGTCGAGGACGGGCAGCCAGAAATGAGCTTGGAGGAACACTGCTCCTTTTGAAATACGACGTTGACCTCGAAAAGGATTAACCGCAGGATGGGGCGAACGAACTCAGGCGAGTTGTGTGTCAGCGAAAGCGGGATGGCGGAGCGTGAGGACGGAGAGGCGGCGGGGAGGGGGTTAGTGGAAGAATGGGTGAGGAGGAACAATGCTGAAGAATTATAGTCTCTTGGATTTAGATTGGAGTTTACAGAGCTTCTGGGAGAAGACCACAGGCTGAGAACTAATATATTTTTATTTGGTAAAAGTCACTCCCAGATAATCTCATCTGGACAAGTACCTTTGCTCCACCTCACAAAAAAAACAAAATACTTTTACATTTTAGGCAAACTCCCACAAATTTTTCTGACTATTGGAGTGTGGTCGGCTCGGTTCGATCGGGGACAAAACTGCAGCGTTTGTTACGTTTTCAGTTGATGCGGTTTGCCGTCATACTGCCGTGGCAGACCTTTGGAAAACCTTTTCCCCTCCTCGCCTGTGGTGGCGCTGCACCAAGAACCATGGCAGGAAATGACACAAAAACCTCCGAAGACAACATGAACCCAACTTCCTTCTGAAAATGTAAACAAAAATGAAGTGGCATCTGATTTTAGTGGCATATCTTGCGCTTGCACTAGATGCATTTAATTCCTTTTCGTTGTATTTACCCAGAATGCTCTGTGCTACATTCCACTTCCTGGTTTTGGAGTGGTCTCCGGTCCAGAGTGGCCTCTGGCGTTCACATATTAACGCCAGGTGGTGGTTGTACAACCGATTGTACAACCACAATCGGTTGTACTGAACCGATTGTGGTTCAGTACAATCGGTTTGATTGTACTGAACCACACCAGAGTTCAGTACAATCAAACCGATAGCAAGCTTTTCAGGCACACCAGAGTTTGATTACGCATTCACACCTCCCCAAATGAACCTCTAGACAAATGAACTAAAGTTTCATAGAAGTGGACCAAACAGGTGAGACTAAGGTTGCGAACGCAATCTAAGCATTTAAATTTAAGCATTTACAGGAACTTGAAGAACTTTTTCACATGGACTTCATTTGGGTTTTATGTGATAAACATAAACTACTGAAAAATTGAATTGGAAGGAAAAGGGTCATTTATATATATATATATATATATATATATATATATATATATATATATAAAAAATATATATATACATATATATATATATAAGAATATATATATATATATATATATGTATATATATATATATATATAAATATATAAAAAAAATATTTATCA